>CAKKTC010000222.1:5000-42532 GCA_920104205.1 Eupeodes latifasciatus
TTATTATTATTATTATTATTATTATTATTATTATTATTATTATTATTATTATTATTATTATTATTATTATTATTATTATTATTATTATTATTATTATTATTATTATTATTATTATTATTATTATTATTATTATTATTATTATTATTATTATTATATTATTATTATTATTATTATTATTATTATTATTATTATTATTATTATTATTATTATTATTATTATTATTATTATTATTATTATTATTATTATTATTATTATTATTATTATTATTATTATTATTATTATTATTATTATTATTATTATTATTATTATTATTATTATTATTATTATTATTATTATTATTATTATTATTATTATTATTATTATTATTATTATTATTATTATTATTATTATTATTATTATTATTATTATTATTATTATTATTATTATTATTATTATTATTATTATTATTATTATTATTATTATTATTATTATTATTATTATTATTATTATTATTATTATTATTATTATTATTATTATTATTATTATTATTATTATTATGATTATAGAATTTGACATCTCTCAGCTTAAAGCTGGAAATTCACCTATCCCGGACATGAGTGTCAAGGGATTAGGCTCTTTATCTTTGTTATTACTATGATTGCATCTTTTACTATTGCTGCTACTTTTATGGTATATTATTTAATGATCATTGTTATTTTGTAAGAAACGACGCGTGATATTGCATGTTTCGAGGACTACAGCTTTTTGGATTGTTGTAAATTCTCCTTTAATGTTGAGTTCTTCTAGATGTTTGGGCAGGCTTCTTGGTGTCACAGCTGTTGACGACATAATCAGTGGTAAAATGGTCGTTTTATATTCCCTGTACATTGTCTCCATTTCTAGACTCAGATCCGTGTATTTGCTTACTTTGGTGTTGTATGATGCGATAAGGTTAGTTGTTAGGGGAATCGCTATGTCTATTATTTTGATTTCTTTCTTTCGGCAGTCGAACAGGATAATATCAGGTTTGTTTGCGGATATCGTTCTATCTGTGATTATCGATCGGTCCCAATACAGTTTATGGCTCTCGTTTTGAAGGACGGGGGTTGGATTGTAGTGGTAATATGGTTTTTTGGTTTCGATGAGCTTGCATTGCAACGCCAGGTCTTGGTGTATTATCTTTGCGATGTTGTTGTGCCTGTGGAGGTAATCCGTCGCAGCTAGGGCAGTGCAGCCATCTATTACGTGGTCTATTGTTTCTCCAGGCCGGTTACATTTTCTGCACGTGTCAACGATGTTCTCTTTTAGAATGTACTTTCTGTAATTCTTTGTCGCTATAATTTTGTCCTGGATGGCGATGAAGAAGCCTTCAGTCTCTGCGAAAAGTCTTCCCTTTTGTAGCCAATTGTTCGAGAGTGTTTGGTCTACATGACTCTGTTCTAGTTGGTATGGATGGGCGCCCCTAATTGATTTCTCCTT
The DNA here is from genome assembly GCA_920104205.1 of Eupeodes latifasciatus. Lineage (NCBI taxonomy): Eukaryota > Metazoa > Arthropoda > Insecta > Diptera > Syrphidae > Eupeodes > Eupeodes latifasciatus. The sequence continues at coordinate 6,459 of CAKKTC010000222.1, forward strand.
CCATGAATGAATCAATTGATCGTGGGTTGTGATTTCGCGAAGCTTTAGCTCTCCTGACAAGTTCAGTGGTGTTATGGAGCTGTCGGCTTCAGCAATCGCTCTGTACAGCAAGCTGTTATTGCTTAGAAAGTATTCTCTAAGGTTTTTGACTTGGTTGATGTGGAGAGTCCTGATGTCCAGTAGACCTCGACCTCCTTGACTTCGAGAGATTTAGAGCCTTTCTATCGCAGAGAGGGCATGGTGGCATCGATGTTTAGTCATTGTGGTCCTGATTAGTCTCGATAGACCATCAATATCGGTGTTCGACCATGTCAAAATTCCGAAAGAGTACGTCAGGAGTGGGATTGCCCAGGTGTTGATGGCTTTGATTTTGTTAGGTCCGTTCAGTTGACTTCGTAATATTTTCACCACATTTTCGAACTTTTGGGTCAGTTGTTGTTTCATCTTTGTGTGTTGGATGCCCCTCAATTGACATATTCCTAGGTACTTGTAGTTTTCTTCTGAAGATAGATCTGTGATCTGTTCTTCGTTGTTTATAGAAAATCCCTCCGTTGTTACCAGTTTACCCTTTTTGATGTGAACGGATCGGCATTTGTCCAACCCAATTTTCATATGTATGTCCTTACTGAAGTGAGTCACAAGATGGAGCTGGCTATGGAGTGAGTCCTTGTTGTTTGAATACACTTTGATGTCGTCCATGAACATGAGGTGGGTTATGGTGGTGGTGGTGGTGGTTCCGCCTTTTATTCTATATCCGTACGGCGCTTTGTTGAGCATTCTGCTAAGGGGGTTCAGAGCGAGACAGAACCACAGCGCACTAAATGCATCTCCTTGGAAAATTCCATTGAGAATGGGAATCGGTTGACTAGTTTCCCCATTAAGAAGCAGCCTTACTCTCCAGCTTTTCATGGCACTTGCAATGAAGCTTGTGATTTCATTGCTTACTCCATAGATAGATAGAATTTCTGTCAGATATGAGTGTGGGACGGAGTCAAAGGCTTTCTGGTAATCTATATAGCTCATACTTAGGTTCCTGCACTTAGTGATGGCTTGTTTTACCACTACAGAGTCAATGATGAGTTGGTCTTTACATCCTTGTGTGTTTCTTGCACATCCTTTCTGTTCCGTTGTTATTATGTTGTTAGATAGCGTGTGTTCATATACTCTATTGCAGATTATTTTTGTTATTATCTTGTACATTGTTAATAGACAGGTTATCGGTCGGTATTTTGATGGATTAGGTAGGATCTCTCCTTTTGGTATTAGGTGTGTATTTCCAATGGTTAAGAAGCTTGGTATTTCGATTTGGTTGCTAAGTAGAAGTGTAATAGCATCAGCAAGTGGCTTGTGGGCGGCGGTGAAATGCTTGAGCCAGTAGTTTTGGAGCTGGTCGGGTCCAGGTGCTCTCCAGTCATTTAGCTTCCTGGTTACATCCGTGATTTCCTTTTCGCTGACAACTCTGTTGGGCATCGGCTGCAGCTGTTCATGGTCACGTGATTCCTGGACTATCCAGTTTGCTGTTTCATTATGCTGCTTCGGTGTGCTCCAGATGTCAGTCCAAAATCTTTTCGCTTCTACTATTGGTGGGTATTGTTGCTCTGTTTTCGGATCTTGTCGGGTATCTTTGGAAATTTGTTTATATAATTTACTCTCGTTGATGTTGAATAGCTTATTTTGTTTCTTCTTTTGGTCGGATTCTATGTATCTTCTTAATCGTTGAGAGTAGGCCAGGAGTTTCTGTGTTCTGGTGTCGATGGCATCTGTGAGCGAATTCGGAGTGATAGGTCGTGCATTGTCGCCGTTCATGAACTTGTAAATCTTCTTTTCTAATTTAGCATTCGGTTTGCGCTGGTATGCGGTGAGTTTTCCTATTTCCGTTCTTAGTTTCTCGATCTGACTTTTGATTCTTTTCTGCCATTTTCGTTCGGGTGGACTGGCAGCAGGGTTACGGCCGTTTTCATTTTGCCGTTTATCCTTTATTCCTAGTGTCCTCGTTACTGCCATTGCAGCACAGTACAGGACCGAATGGATTCGTTCAAGGTCAGTTTCGTTGTTAAGGAGAATCGGTAGGATTTGTTGGTTCATTTCCTTTACCTTCGCTGGGGTGTTTCTTCTATTGCTTCTATTACGGTTGATTTGTTGCGTTATAATTGAACGCAACAAGTCTTCTTCACATTTAATTTTAATTTTATTAAAATGATGCATTTTACATCCACTTTTGTTTTGTTTACTTTATTTGATTTGACAAATGTCACATTCCTTCGACACGAGGATGAGAGAGAGCGGGACGGCCATAGTCCTTCTGACCATGGTTCTCTCTGTCATTTTCGTGAGGAAAAAATACCAAGTCTCGTTTCAGGTTTAAAAAGAAGGTTGGTTTCCATTCAAGTGAAACCAAACCAGATGGACGGTCTGGTGGATGCATACGGAAAAGTTGCGCGAGAAGTTACTCCAAATGGAGAATGGCCTACGGCCCAACTTAAAGTTTTATGAAAATTGTAAACTTATATTTTTTTTTGGTTAAATTCATTTTGTACATATTTAATTACTTTTGTTTACATTGCTAATTTTGTTTGTTTAACGTTGATATTATTAATTATTAATTATTTGTAAAACTCTAAACAAATTGTATGGACTGATGGACGGTTAAGTTTCGGGAAACTTAGTCGGGGTTAAGTTAACAGATCCCAAATTATAACTATTTTCTTTTTCTTTCCTTTCGCGCGGTTGTGATAAAGTTCAAGTAAAGTTAAAGTTAAATTAAAAGATTTTTCTCAATTTTAAGTTCTTAGTCTTTGTGCGATATCAGAGTAGAAAGTGGGGGTGGCTGAATGCAGCTCCTGGAATCGTCGTGACCTGGAAGTGAATCCAGCGGGCGGCGAATTCCAGGATGACTTGCATTTAGCTGTGAGAGGAAAAGGCGAGTAAGCAGGATCGCGAGTATTTCATCACAAGTTGAGATCAACAAGCCGATCTCCGATTGGCTGTTGATGATGTGATTGAAATCCGCCACTCCATATTGGCTGAAAGCTAAAATGGCGGAAAAAAAAGAAGAGATAGGACAGATCTTGGAATCTGGCCGTCAATTCTTACCAAACATTGAAAGTGATCAGACAGAAAGTTTTTTTTGATATCGAAACAAAGATCGAGTGAAATAAAAAGATTGAGAAAAATTAGAAAAGGTTAATAGTGTCGTGAAATAAAAATAAGGAAGAGAAACTAAATTAGAAAAAAAAGGAAAGGAAAGGAAAAAAGGAGCAAGTTGGGGATCATAGTGGAGAAATTTGAAAAGATAAGTAGAAATTTTGTTTTTGTGTTAGCTCGTTTTATTTTTGTAATTCTTTTGTTGGAATCCCAAATTTTATTCGTGGGAATTAAGACCTTAACGGTCCATTGTCCATACAATTCTTTTATCTAATTTCGAAAAGATCCGGAGTTTTAGTCCTACTAGTGTAAGGTTTCTCCGGCATATTAAAATAAATACAATTGTCAGAAAAAGTTTCCATTTTGTTTCTTTTCTTTTTATAGTGGTTGTATTTTTTTTCGTTGGTGTTTTTTTTTTTATTTTCGTTGTTTTCAGAAAAGGTTTGCAATTTCCTTTTTTTCATTTCAGGAAAAAATTGCTGGCGCCCTTTTTCTTACTTAACGTAAGAACGCCCCTGTGGCAATTTTTAATTCAAACAATATTTTTTTTGATATCAAGTGATATCAAAGTCATCAGCAACTTTATTAATCGAGTCGTCGATTAATTTGTATTCGCTGAACCCACCCCTTGCTGAGCTCGTCGTGGTGGCAGCACTTTATTTGCTGCCTGTTGCAATTTTTGCCTCTTCGCCGCTGTGGTTTGACAGATCGGCAAATTCGTGCACATTTGCATTTCTTAAATCGCGGTTAAATTTGTTCAAGTGTTTTCGTTTGTTTTAATTTCATTTTGATATCTTTTTTTTGTTAAATTGATAAATATAAAAATTAATTACGGGCAAATAAAATTGCAACAAATTGGCGCCCAACGTGGGGCTTGTAAAAAGAAAATTGTTCTCTTTGTTTTGGGAAATCTTGTGCTGTGTCGTGGTGTCGATTTTTTTCTTAAGCTAAGTTTTGTGACTTTTGTGTTCTTTTGCTTATCGTTGAAATTGTTACTAATTCTTTTTGCTTATATATAGGATATTTGTGAAGTTGGATAAAGGAACAATTTTGTGACGGGGAGTTGTAACAGCGGTGAAAATTCTTCAAAAAAATTAACCCAATTTGGTTTGTGAGGATAAATTACGGAAAAACTGTGTGACTGGGAATTGAAGCAGTGGTGGAAATTGTCCAGTTAATTGGAAAGGTTTTCGGTATTGAATTGAGTGAGTGTTTTTCCTTTATTTTTTTATTTTTTTTTGATAAAATTTTGAATTTATTAATTTGATTAAAAAAATACATATATACATATATTTATTTATATATATATATATATATATATATAATAGTGATTTGAGATTTGGGGGTTGATTTTGAAGGTGACCTTCTACATACCTATATATATTCATACATATACAATTCAATAGGAATTCAATAAGAATTTTGGCGGTAATAATTTCAGTTTTTTTTATTGACGGTTCTCGTTTCGTGCGGTTTTGAAATTTTATTTAATTTTAATATAAATTTTAGTGGTGTTACCATAGTAACTTTTATTTCGTTTCTCGAAATTAATTTTAATATAATTTTTGCTATTGTGACCATATTAATTCTTTTAGGTTTCCTTAAAATTTATCTGAACATTAATATTTTTTCTTACGTGATCTTTTATTGGTGTGACCAGAGTTATTCTTTTTTTTTGATTGCTTAAAATTAATGGGAATATTATTATTTCCTTTTTCTTCTGGTGGTATATTGTTTTTGGTTATCTTAAAATTTATTTGAATTGCTATTGGTGTTACCATAGCAGTTTTTTTTTGTTTTCTTAAAATTAATTTCAAAAAATTTTAGCTGGTGTTATCACATTGATTTTCTTTTAGTTTTTTTTTAAATTTATTTGATTCTTTTTCGTTTCTGGGGTTACCATATTAACTTTTTTTTTTGTTGTCTTAAAATTAATTTTAAAATAATTTTGCTGGGGCTATTGTATTGATTTTCTGTTAGGATTTCTGAAAATTTATTTGGTCTTTTGTTGGGGTGACCATATTGATTCTTTTTTTGATCCCTTAAAATTAATTTCAATATTACCTTTTTCTGGTGTTACCATCTTACTTTTTGTGGGTTATTTGAAAATTTATTTGAATTTACTCTATTGGTGTTACCATATTGTTTTCTTTTTCTATTACTAATTTTTTTTATTGGTTTAAGTTGAGGTTGAGATTTTCTTTAAGATTTTCTTCTTTTTTGTTAAACATTGATCGTTTTGGAATTTTTTTTTGATTGGGCATAATAGTCGTCGTTGTTTTAATTCTTTCTTTTGTATCGACGGTTTTAAATAAAATTTGTTTTTGTAGTCTTCTTTTGGAAATACTTTTCTTTTGCTAGGATGGACATTAATAGGCTTTCGAAAGAAGAACTCGTTTATGAGTTGCGGGCTAGGGGCCTGAAGGAAGGGTCTAAGGTGGACGAGATGAGGATGACCCTCAGGGCCAGTCGCATGTTGGAACGGACTGGTTCAATTTCTTCGGATAGTCCTCACTATCTATATTCATTTGAAGAGGATTCAAAAGCGGTTAGGGCGAAAATTTTAGAAATTAGGGATTTGCTTCCAAGTGTTTCGAAAAATCCAAAGTCGTCGGATTATCAGAAAGTTTTGACGCAAATCGAGTGGTCGTTGGGTAGGATTTCTAGGGCTAAGGCCGAATCTTCGGATGAGGTTAACGAGGTAGCGGACTTAAGGGGGGAAATTTTGCTTTTAATGGCTAAATTGTCCGAGGTTGAGGAGGTGATGGAACCTCCCAAAAATGTAAATAATAATAATAATCAATCTAACCAATCAACAATGTCGACAGCAGATTTGGATGCGCCAGCTGCGTCAGTCGGCCAACGAACGAGCTCTAGTGGGTTCCAACTACAGGGTGACACACCCTGTGACCGGAATCCCGAGCGCCCATACAAGTGGAACGTGCAGTTCTCTGGTGAACGGTGTGGTTCATCAGTGAACTCTTTTATTGAAAGAATCGAAGAATTGAGGGAGGCTCGCGGTGTTTCGGAAGAAGCAATTTACAGGTCAGCGGTGGATTTGTTTACTGGGAAGGCGCTTCTCTGGTTTAGGGCGATTAGGGACACGGCTTCAACATGGAAAGAGTTAGTTAGGGAATTGAAGTTGGAGTTTTTGCCCTCCAACTATGATGATCTCTTGTTGGATGAGGTCAGGCGTCGAACCCAGGGTAAGGAAGAGTCAATAGGCATGTACGTTGCGCTCATGCAGACTCTTTTCAAACGGTTTTCGGAGCCTCTGAGTGAGAATAGAAAGTTGGCTATTCTCATGAAGAATATAGCTCCATTTTACCAGACACAACTAGGTTTAGCTGACATTAAGTCAGTCAATGATTTGGTGGCCTTGGGCAGAAGGCTAGAAACCATTAGGGCAAATGTTGAGTCTTTCGTTCCTCCACCCTCTTATCGCAACAGGTCGGCTTTGGAGCCGGATGTTGCTTATATCGCCTCGGTATCTGATACTCGAGTTGCGGTTAATCCTGATCCCCCACCCAATAGAACCAATCGTTGTTTTAAATGTAACAGGGAAGGCCATTTTGCTAATACCTGTTCCGCTCCTAGGCGTTGTTTTGATTGTGGTAATATAGGGACCACAAGACAAAATTGTAGACGCTGCCCGTCGGGAAACGGGCAACGGACTCTTGGGCCAGCAGGGCAAGAGCGCCGGCGTCAGAGTTAGGAAGGTTGCCTGCTGGCGACCAGTTGGCTTGCAAAGTTAGGTTAGGTTTCAAGTTAGATTCAAGCGGTATAGATAGACGTCTGTTTTTAGGAGTTAATATTTATGGTTTTAGGTTTTTAGGATTATTAGATTCTGGAGCATCGCGAACGATTATTTGTAGGAACGCATGGCAGGTTTTAAAAGATGTAGTAAATATATATAAAAAACGAAAAATAAAAATAAAAATAAAGACGAACAATTGAATTTTAATTTTATATTTATAATTTGGTTTATATTTTATTTTGAAAGAAACAATAAATTTCACAACTTTAATTTTTGTTTTATAACGCGACGCGTTTCGGATATTATTCATCCATCTTCGGGCGTTTATTATACTGACTGCATTTTATTTGTTGGAGCTTTGGCGTGATGTTTGATGTTTTTTAGCTGGCTCTAATGCATGTATGAAGCTCTTTGTATTGTTGTTTTTGGTTGTATATTATGTTGTGTGTTTGGAGTCAATTGCTGTTTATTGTTGTTGTTATATTTTGGACATTGGAGGTTCTTCTATTTTTGTTGTTGTTTTATTGTATAATAGGTTGTGTATTTAATATTGAATTTTGCCTATTGTTTTTGTTGTTGCTATACTTGATGGCAGTGTCGTAAAGTGGGTTCGTTTTTGGTGTCAGTTTATAATTTAATAAATTGTCCTGTTCTTGTTTAAATGCTAAATAAATTTCATATTCCTCAGTGGCGTCGAGTATGTGTCCTTTCTTGCACAAGTGAAGGGGGGTGCAATTATTGTCAAAATTTGTGTAATTGTGATTTTCGTTGATTAAATGCAAGGCAAAATTCGATTTAGTGTTAGCTTTTGGTTTGTGTTCTTTAAATCTTTCATAGAAAGATCTGCCAGTTTGTCCGATGTAGAATTTGCTGCAGTCGTCACAATTGAGTTTATATACTCCTGTATATGTTTTTATATTTTTATGTGTTTTAATTTTTAATATATTTTGTATGTTATTGTTTGTTTTAAATGAAATGTTTATGTTGTGTTTTTTGAATTCATATTGTAGAGTTTGTGGTAAAAGGTTCGTGTAATAAATTGACGTGTATGTATTGTTATTGGGTCTATTTGTTGTGTTGTTGTTGGTTTGATTTCTTTTCTTTTTTGTGAGTATTTTGTCTATTATTGATGTATTATACCCATTTGCATGTGCAATTTGTTTTATGGTGTTTAGTTCATTATTGTAGTCGCATTTGTCCATAGGAATATTTATGAGTCGATGTATAAAAGCATTTAAAGCAGCCATTTTTTGGGAATGTGGGTGGTGTGAATCATTATGGATGATTAAATCAGTGGTTGTGGGCTTCCTGTATATTTTATATTTTAATTTGTTGTTGTGTTTAGTTATGTTTAAGTCAAGGAAATTTATGTTATTGTTGTTTTCTATTTCTGTCGTAACTTTTATTTTGGTATTAATGCTATTGATGTATTTAGTTAAGATGTCAATTTGTCTATTTGTTCCATCAAATATGACGAATGTATCATCTACATATCGGGAATAAGAGATGATTTTTTGTTTTTGTGGGTTGAGTTTGGATAGGATGTATTTATTTTCGTAGTGGTTTAGGTATATGTCGGCTAATAATCCACTTAGAGGTGATCCCATGGCGAGTCCTTCGGTTTGTTTATAATATTCGTTATTAAAGGTAAAATAATTTTGTTTAAGTATTGTTTGTAGTAAATGTATTAGTTCGTTTATTTGTTGAGTGTTAATGGTTGCGGTGGTAGTTAGATTTTCTTTGAGTATTTGTATTGTTTCGTCTATAGGTATGTTTGTATACATGTTGGTGACATCAAATGATATAAGTTAGTAATTTGTTGAAATGTTTAAGTTTTGTAATTTGTCTATTAAGTTTTTATTGTTTATGATGCTGTGATTATTAATTAAATTGATGTTGTTTTTTATGATTTTTTGTAGAGTTTTAGCTATTTTATATCCTGGTGCTGTTGTATAGTTAATAAGCGGTCTTATTGGTGTTCCTTGTTTGTGTATTTTTGGCAGTCCAGTGAATTGTGGGGCTATTGCATTTGGTTGTTTGAATTTATTCGTGTTTTGGTTGGGGAATAATTGTTTACTATTGTTGATGGCGTTGTTAATTTCTTTGGTGTATTTAATAGTTGGATCGTTGTTAAGTTTTTGTATGTTATTGTTGTCAAAAAAGTCTTGGGTTTTTGTTATATAGTCTTGTTGGTTGATGATAACCATAGTGTTGCCTTTGTCTGCTTTTGTTATAATTGCATTTTTGTCTATTAGTTTTTGTTTTATTTGTTTTAAATTTTGTTTATCTTTTTTGTATTTTGTGTGTAGTTTTTTATTGATGTTATCGGTTTTGATTAAGTTTTTGAGTTTTTTATTTATGATTGTTCTTGTTTCATTTTGTGTTTCGTTATTGGGTATAGTTTTTATTGCCGCCTCCGCATTGATAACTTCTTTGTTTATGTTGTTGTTGTTTGTTATTGGTATGTTATATTTAAGACCTTTATTAAGTGTTTGGATCTCAGAATTAGTTAGTTGTATGTTTGTGTTATTTATTAGTCTTGGATAAAATGTGTGTATGAGTGTGGGTATAACATTGGGGTGTTGTAAGTTTGTTAATGTTTTTATTTTCTTATTGTGTTTATTGATGATTTCTTTGCTGATTTGTTGTGTGTGTTGGTTAATATTGAATATGTACATGTCAGCGGCTATATGGTGTATGTTTTTGTATAATTCTAGGTGATTGTTATATAATATGTTGTTTAATTTGGCTTTTTTACTATGTAAGAATTTAATTTCTTCCTTTATGCGAATTTTTTGGGCTATTTTTTGTGTTCTTTGTGCAGCTATTGAATTATCTCTTATTGTTATTTGTGCATATTTAGGTATGGTATGTGTTTTTAGGCATTTTTTGTTAAATTTTATATTAAGGTTAATTTTTGTTAATTTGAGTTTTGTATTTTTAAATTTAAAGACAATTTTTGCTTGTTCAGCGTTTAAATACATGGTTTAATAGTCTCCAGTTGTGGTGTGATAAATATATATAAAAACGAAAAATAAAAATAAAAATAAAGACGAACAATTGAATTTTAATTTTATATTTATAATTTGGTTTATATTTTATTTTGAAAGAAACAATAAATTTCACAACTTTAATTTTTGTTTTATAACGCGACGCGTTTCGGATATTATTCATCCATCTTCGGGCGTTTATTATACTGACTGCATTTTATTTGTTGGAGCTTTGGCGTGATGTTTGATGTTTTTTAGCTGGCTCTAATGCATGTATGAAGCTCTTTGTATTGTTGTTTTTGGTTGTATATTATGTTGTGTGTTTGGAGTCAATTGCTGTTTATTGTTGTTGTTATATTTTGGACATTGGAGGTTCTTCTATTTTTGTTGTTGTTTTATTGTATAATAGGTTGTGTATTTAATATTGAATTTTGCCTATTGTTTTTGTTGTTGCTATACTTGATGGCAGTGTCGTAAAGTGGGTTCGTTTTTAGTGTCAGTTTATCATTTAATAAATTGTCCTGTTCTTGTTTAAATGCTAAATAAATTTCATATTCCTCAGTGGCGTCGAGTATGTGTCCTTTCTTGCACAAGTGAAGGGGGGTGCAATTATTGTCAAAATTTGTGTAATTGTGATTTTCGTTGATTAAATGCAAGGCAAAATTCGATTTAGTGTTAGCTTTTGGTTTGTGTTCTTTAAATCTTTCATAGAAAGATCTGCCAGTTTGTCCGATGTAGAATTTGCTGCAGTCGTCACAATTGAGTTTATATACTCCTGTATATGTTTTTATATTTTTATGTGTTTTAATTTTTAATATATTTTGTATGTTATTGTTTGTTTTAAATGAAATGTTTATGTTGTGTTTTTTGAATTCATATTGTAGAGTTTGTGGTGAAAGGTTCGTGTAATTAATTGACGTGTATGTATTGTTATTGGGTCTATTTGTTGTGTTGTTGTTGGTTTGATTTCTTTTCTTTTTTGTGAGTATTTTGTCTATTATTGATGTATTATACCCATTTGCATGTGCAATTTGTTTTATGGTGTTTAGTTCATTATTGTAGTCGCATTTGTCCATAGGAATATTTATGAGTCGATGTATAAAAGCATTTAAAGCAGACATTTTTTTGGGAATGTGGGTGGTGTGAATCATTATGGATGATTAAATCAGTGGTTGTGAGCTTCCTGTATATTTTATATTTTAATTTGTTGTTGTGTTTAGTTATGTTTAAGTCAAGGAAATTTATGTTATTGTTGTTTTCTATTTCTGTCGTAACTTTTATTTTGGTATTAATGCTATTGATGTATTTAGTTAAGATGTCAATTTGTCTATTTGTTCCATCAAATATGACGAATGTATCATCTACATATCGGGAATAAGAGATGATTTTTTGTTTTTGTGGGTTGAGTTTGGATAGGATGTATTTATTTTCGTAGTGGTTTAGGTATATGTCGGCTAATAATCCACTTAGAGGTGATCCCATGGCGAGTCCTTCGGTTTGTTTATAATATTCGTTATTAAAGGTAAAATAATTTTGTTTAAGTATTGTTTGTAGTAAAAGTATTAGTTCGTTTATTTGTTGAGTGTTAATGGTTGCGGTGGTAGTTAGATTTTCTTTGAGTATTTGTATTGTTTCGTCTATAGGTATGTTTGTATACAACAAATAGACAAATTGACATCTTAACTAAATACATCAATAGCATTAATACCAAAATAAAAGTTACGACAGAAATAGAAAACAACAATAACATAAATTTCCTTGACTTAAACATAACTAAACACAACAACAAATTAAAATATAAAATATACAGGAAGCCCACAACCACTGATTTAATCATCCATAATGATTCACACCACCCACATTCCCAAAAAATGGCTGCTTTAAATGCTTTTATACATCGACTCATAAATATTCCTATGGACAAATGCGACTACAATAATGAACTAAACACCATAAAACAAATTGCACATGCAAATGGGTATAATACATCAATAATAGACAAAATACTCACAAAAAAGAAAAGAAATCAAACCAACAACAACACAACAAATAGACCCAATAACAATACATACACGTCAATTAATTACACGAACCTTTCACCACAAACTCTACAATATGAATTCAAAAAACACAACATAAACATTTCATTTAAAACAAACAATAACATACAAAATATATTAAAAATTAAAACACATAAAAATATAAAAACATATACAGGAGTATATAAACTCAATTGTGACGACTGCAGCAAATTCTACATCGGACAAACTGGCAGATCTTTCTATGAAAGATTTAAAGAACACAAACCAAAAGCTAACACTAAATCGAATTTTGCCTTGCATTTAATCAACGAAAATCACAATTACACAAATTTTGACAATAATTGCACCCCCCTTCACTTGTGCAAGAAAGGACACATACTCGACGCCACTGAGGAATATGAAATTTATTTAGCATTTAAACAAGAACAGGACAATTTATTAAATTATAAACTGACACTAAAAACGAACCCACTTTACGACACTGCCATCAAGTATAGACAAAAACAATAGGCAAAATTCAATATTAAATACACAACCTATTATACAATAAAACAACAACAAAAATAGAAGAACCTCCAATGTCCAAAATATAACAACAACAATAAACAGCAATTGACTCCAAACACACAACATAATATACAACCAAAAACAACAATACAAAGAGCTTCATACATGCATTAGAGCCAGCTAAAAAACATCAAACATCACGCCAAAGCTCCAACAAATAAAATGCAGTCAGTATAATAAACGCCCGAAGATGGATGAATAATATCCGAAACGCGTCGCGTTATAAAACAAAAATTAAAGTTGTGAAATTTATTGTTTCTTTCAAAATAAAATATAAACCAAATTATAAATATAAAATTAAAATTCAATTGTTCGTCTTTATTTTTATTTTTATTTTTATTTTTATTTTTCGTTTTTATATATATTTATCACACCACAACTGGAGACTATTAAACCATGTATTTAAACGCTGAACAAGCAAAAATTGTCTTTAAATTTAAAAATACAAAACTCAAATTAACAAAAATTAACCTTAATATAAAATTTAACAAAAAATGCCTAAAAACACATACCATACCTAAATATGCACAAATAACAATAAGAGATAATTCAATAGCTGCACAAAGAACACAAAAAATAGCCCAAAAAATTCGCATAAAGGAAGAAATTAAATACTTACATAGTAAAAAAGCCAAATTAAACAACATATTATATAACAATCACCTAGAATTATACAAAAACATACACCATATAGCCGCTGACATGTACATATTCAATATTAACCAACACACACAACAAATCAGCAAAGAAATCATCAATAAACACAATAAGAAAATAAAAACATTAACAAACTTACAACACCCCAATGTTATACCCACACTCATACACACATTTTATCCAAGACTAATAAATAACACAAACATACAACTAACTAATTCTGAGATCCAAACACTTAATAAAGGTCTTAAATATAACATACCAATAACAAACAACAACAACATAAACAAAGAAGTTATCAATGCGGAGGCGGCAATAAAAACTATACCCAATAACGAAACACAAAATGAAACAAGAACAATCATAAATAAAAAACTCAAAAACTTAATCAAAACCGATAACATCAATAAAAAACTACACACAAAATACAAAAAAGATAAACAAAATTTAAAACAAATAAAACAAAAACTAATAGACAAAAATGCAATTATAACAAAAGCAGACAAAGGCAACACTATGGTTATCATCAACCAACAAGACTATATAACAAAAACCCAAGACTTTTTTGACAACAATAACATACAAAAACTTAACAACGATCCAACTATTAAATACACCAAAGAAATTAACAACGCCATCAACAATAGTAAACAATTATTCCCCAACCAAAACACGAATAAATTCAAACAACCAAATGCAATAGCCCCACAATTCACTGGACTGCCAAAAATACACAAACAAGGAGCACCAATAAGACCGCTTATTAACTATACAACAGCACCAGGATATAAAATAGCTAAAACTCTACAAAAAATCATAGAAAACAACATCAATTTAATTAATAATCACAGCATCATAAACAATAAAAACTTAATAGACAAATTACAAAACTTAAACATTTCAACAAATTACTAACTTATATCATTTGATGTCACCAACATGTATACAAACATACCTATAGACGAAACAATACAAATACTCAAAGAAAATCTAACTACCACCGCAACCATTAACACTCAACAAATAAACGAACTAATACTTTTACTACAAACAATACTTAAACAAAATTATTTTACCTTTAATAACGAATATTATAAACAAACCGAAGGACTCGCCATGGGATCACCTCTAAGTGGATTATTAGCCGACATATACCTAAACCACTACGAAAATAAATACATCCTATCCAAACTCAACCCACAAAAACAAAAAATCATCTCTTATTCCCGATATGTAGATGATACATTCGTCATATTTGATGGAACAAATAGACAAATTGACATCTTAACTAAATACATCAATAGCATTAATACCAAAATAAAAGTTACGACAGAAATAGAAAACAACAATAACATAAATTTCCTTGACTTAAACATAACTAAACACAACAACAAATTAAAATATAAAATATACAGGAAGCCCACAACCACTGATTTAATCATCCATAATGATTCACACCACCCACATTCCCAAAAAATGGCTGCTTTAAATGCTTTTATACATCGACTCATAAATATTCCTATGGACAAATGCGACTACAATAATGAACTAAACACCATAAAACAAATTGCACATGCAAATGGGTATAATACATCAATAATAGACAAAATACTCACAAAAAAGAAAAGAAATCAAACCAACAACAACACAACAAATAGACCCAATAACAATACATACACGTCAATTAATTACACGAACCTTTTACCACAAACTCTACAATATGAATTCAAAAAACACAACATAAACATTTCATTTAAAACAAACAATAACATACAAAATATATTAAAAATTAAAACACATAAAAATATAAAAACATATACAGGAGTATATAAACTCAATTGTGACGACTGCAGCAAATTCTACATCGGACAAACTGGCAGATCTTTCTATGAAAGATTTAAAGAACACACCAAAAGCTAACACTAAATCGAATTTTGTCTTGCATTTAATCAACGAAAATCACAATTACACAAATTTTGACAATAATTGCACCCCCCTTCACTTGTGCAAGAAAGGACACATACTCGACGCCACTGAGGAATATGAAATTTATTTAGCATTTAAACAAGAACAGGACAATTTATTAAATGATAAACTGACACTAAAAACGAACCCACTTTACGACACTGCCATCAAGTATAGCAACAACAAAAACAATAGGCAAAATTCAATATTAAATACACAACCTATTATACAATAAAACAACAACAAAAATAGAAGAACCTCCAATGTCCAAAATATAACAATAACAATAAACAGCAATTGACTCCAAACACACAACATAATATACAACCAAAAACAACAATACAAAGAGCTTCATACATGCATTAGAGCCAGCTAAAAAACATCAAACATCACGCCAAAGCTCCAACAAATAAAATGCAGTCAGTATAATAAACGCCCGAAGATGGATGAATAATATCCGAAACGCGTCGCGTTATAAAACAAAAATTAAAGTTGTGAAATTTATTGTTTCTTTCAAAATAAAATATAAACCAAATTATAAATATAAAATTAAAATTCAATTGTTCGTCTTTATTTTTATTTTTATTTTTCGTTTTTATATATATTTATCACACCACAACTGGAGACTATTAAACCATGTAAAAGATGTAGGATTACAATTAGACAGTTCAAATGTTAGTGAAGTTCATTTAGCAGATGGTGCAAGTATAGGAGTGTTAGGAATAGTTAAAGTACCCATTGTTGTAGAGAGTAGGTCAATTTTGATTGAATGCTTAGTCATTCCCAACCTACCGCATGCTTTGATTTTAGGTGCCGATTTTTGGGCATTATCGGGTATAGTCCCGGATTTACGTTCAAACATGTGGAGTTTTTCGAGCCAGGAGATAGTGGCTTCGATAGATACTACGTCTATCACAGAGGAGTCTGAATTAGACGAGGATCAGAAAGGGAAACTTAAACATTTAGTCGAGAATGCTTTTAAGAATATGCCAGATGGATTAGGAGTAACAACAATGGTAGAACATGTCATTAAAACTTCGTCTGAGCCTATTAAACAAAGGTATTACCCGGTTTCACCGGCAATGCAGGAGCATATAGATAGATCACTTCAGGAGATGTTGGAAGAGGACGTGATTGAGAAATCAAACAGTCCATGGGCTTCCCCAATTGTTCTCATTAGGAAAAAAGATGATAGTTTTAGGTTTTGTGTCGACTTAAGGAAGGTTAACCAGGTTACAGAAAGGGATGCGTATCCGTTGCCGATAATTTCGGCTATTTTAGATAAGCTTAGGAATGCCAAATTTTTAACATCGTTGGACATTAAGTCCGCTTACTGGCAGATTCTAATGGCATTGGAATCGCGGAAATACACTGCCTTTACGGTACCTGGTAGGGGTCTATTTTAATTCAAAAGAATGCCTTTTGGATTACACAATGCGCCTGCAACATGGCAGCGTTTCATCGATAGTGTGTTAGGGCCTGAGTTGGAACCATTTGTTTTCGTGTATCTGGATGATATCATTATCGTCACAGATACATTTGAAAAACACTTAGAGATTTTAGGTGAGGTTCTTAGGAGATTACGAGAGGCAGGGTTGAAAGTAGGCCGCGACAAATGTAATTTTTGTAGACCTTCACTCAAATTTTTAGGTTATGTAGTCGACAAAAACGGGTTACACGTAGACCCAGAAAAAGTAGATAGTATGGTGAAAATACCTGCACCTAAAAATGTAAAACAAGTTAGGAGTTTCATAGGGACTGTTTCATGGTACAGACGCTTCGTACCGAATTTCGCAACACTAGTTAGGCCTTTGACAGATTTGTTGAAAAAGAGTAGGAAATTCGTTTGGTCACAGGAATGTGAAGATAGTTTCAGGAAAGCAAAGGAATGCTTAATCACGGCTCCAATTTTAACATGTCCAGATTTTAAGCTTCCATTTGTCGTTCAGACAGATGCATCCGACTACGGCATCGGGGCCGTACTCACCCAAACATTTGAAGAGGGGGAAAAAGTAATTTGTAACTTAAGTAGGTCACTTAACAGAAGTGAAAGGAATTATTCCACTACGGAAAAGGAATGTTTGGCAGTTCTATGGGCGATCGAGAAGTTACGGCCTTATATCGAAGGAGTTCGGTTTACGGTCGTAACGGATCACTATTCTTTGATTTGGTTAAGCAATCTCAAAGATCTACAGGGTAGACTTGCACGTTGGGCAGTTCGGCTCCAACAGTTTGATTTTGAAATCATCATAGGAAAGGGAAAGAACATGTAGTACCAGACATGTTATCTCGGGGAGTTCCAGAGTTAGCTGGGATTTCAGATGAGGATAAGGACCCTTGGGTGGCTAAGATGGTTTCTTCAGTTGAGTCTAATCCGTTAGCTTTTCCGAATTGGAGAGTAGACAATGGCAGGTTGTACAAATTTGTGAAGTCAAATCATGTGATCGTGCATGACAATAACGAAGAGTGGAAGTTAGTAGTCGGAAAGAAAGATAGGATAGGAGTTTTGAAAGAGTAACACGATAGTCCACTAGCGGGGCACATGGGGGTTAGAAAAACGTTCGCGAGAGTAGGAGCTAAATATTATTGGCCTAAGATGAGAGCAGACGTCATTAAATATGTTAGGAAATGTAGTATATGCCAACAGGTGAAACCGATCAATGACAAGCCAGCCGGTCTTATGACTGAAAGAGTAGGAGCATCATCACCCTGGGAGATGAATAGCGTAGGTTTAGTAGGGCCCTTACCTAAGTCCAACAGAGGATTTATGTATATTTTGACAGTAGTAGATTATCTCACAAAACTTCCTTTATTGTTTCCACTTAGGACAGCCACCGCAAAGGCGGTATGTAAAGAGCTAGAAGATAATGTTTTTCTGTTATTTGGAGTTCCAAAAATTGTCATTTGTGACAATGGTCCGCAGTTCAAGAGTAGGGAGTTAAGGACACTTTGTGAAGGTTATTCATCTAAGATTAGGTTTACTCCGCATTACCATCCACAGGCTAATCCTGCCGAAAGGATTAATCAAATCATTAAGACAACTTTGAGAGCGTATGTTACAGAGAATCACCGAGTCTGGGATTCTCAGTTAGCTAAGGTAGCTTGTGCTATACACACATCCCAACATGAAGTTCTAGGTGTTAGTCCGTACTATGCGAATTTTGGAAAGGAGATGTCAACGAGTGGGAATTACGAAGGTATTAGGAGTGAGAGTATTGAAGGGAATAGGAGAGTCGAAGGAGGAACCATTGAGGAACGGTTCAGGAAGTTAAGAATAGAAATAGCAGCAAAATTAAAAGTAGCGGTTAAGAAGTCCGCCGAGACATACAATCTCAGGAGGAGAGATACTCAATATCTCCCGAATGACCTCGTATGGTGAATAAATTTTGTTTTGTCCGAGGCTGAAAATTACTACGCGGCTAAATTGGCACCAAAGTTTGTGGGCCCTTTTAAAATCTCAAAAAGGTTATCTCCCTGGACTTATGTTCTGGAAGATGACAACGGCAAAGATCGTGGCACTTGGCACATAAAAGATCTGAAGCCATTTACGTCGTTATCGGAAAATGAATAAATATTGGAAGTCCCTTTTTAAGAAATGTTTCTATCTCGTGATTGTTAAACGAGAGAGCTTGTTGAGTAATCTTGTTTGTGTTATGAACAAACACCTTTTCAAGGAGGAAAGGGTGGGATTTGTTGCGTTATAATTGAACGCAACAAGTCTTCTTCACATTTAATTTTAATTTTATTAAAATGATGCATTTTACATCCACTTTTGTTTTGTTTACTTTATTTGATTTGACAAATGTCACATTCCTTCGACACGAGGATGAGAGAGAGCGGGACGGCCATAGTCCTTCTGACCATGGTTCTCTCTGTCATTTTCGTGAGGAAAAAATACCAAGTCTCGTTTCAGGTTTAAAAAGAAGGTTGGTTTCCATTCAAGTGAAACCAAACCAGATGGACGGTCTGGTGGATGCATACGGAAAAGTTGCGCGAGAAGTTACTCCAAATGGAGAATGGCCTACGGCCCAACTTAAAGTTTTATGAAAATTGTAAACTTATATTTTTTTTTGGTTAAATTCATTTTGTACATATTTAATTTCTTTTGTTTACATTGCTAATTTTGTTTGTTTAACGTTGATATTATTAATTATTAATTATTTGTAAAACTCTAAACAAGTTGTATGGACTGATGGACGGTTAAGTTTCGGGAAACTTAGTTGGGGTTCAGTTAACAGATCCCAAATTATAACTATTTTCTTTTTCTTTCCTTTCGCGCGGTTGTGATAAAGTTCAAGTAAAGTTAAAGTTAAATTAAAAGATTTTTCTCAATTTTAAGTTCTTAGTCTTTGTGCGATATCAGAGTAGAAAGTGGGGGTGGCTGAATGCAGCTCCTGGAATCGTCGTGACCTGGAAGTGAATCCAGCGGGCGGCGAATTCCAGGATGACTTGCATTTAGCTGTGAGAGGAAAAGGCGAGTAAGCAGGATCGCGAGTATTTCATCACAAGTTGAGATCAACAAGCCGATCTCCGATTGGCTGTTGATGATGTGATTGAAATCCGCCACTCCATATTGGCTGAAAGCTAAATGGCGGAAAAAAAAAGAAGAGATAGGACAGATCTTGGAATCTGGCCGTCAATTCTTACCAAACATTGAAAGTGATCAGACAGAAAGTTTTTTTTGATATCGAAACAAAGATCGAGTGAAATAAAAAGATTGAGAAAAATTAGAAAAGGTTAATAGTGTCGTGAAATAAAAATAAGGAAGAGAAACTAAATTAGAAAAAAAAGGAAAGGAAAGGAAAAAAGGAGCAAGTTGGGGATCATAGTGGAGAAATTTGAAAAGATAAGTAGAAATTTTGTTTTGGTGTTAGCTCGTTTTATTTCTGTAATTCTTTTGTTGGAATCCCAAATTTTATTCGTGGGAATTAAGACCTTAACGGTCCATTGTCCATACAATTCTTTTATCTAATTTCGAAAAGATCCGGAGTTTTAGTCCTACTAGTGTAAGGTTTCTCCGGCATATTAAAATAAATACAATTGTCAGAAAAAGTTTCCATTTTGTTTCTTTTCTTTTTATAGTGGTTGTATTTTTTTTCGTTGGTGTTTTTTTTTTTATTTTCGTTGTTTTCAGAAAAGGTTTGCAATTTCCTTTTTTTCATTTCAGGAAAAAATTGCTGCCCCGTTTTTCTTACTTAACGTAAGAACGCCCCTGTGGCAATTTTTAATTCAAACAATATTTTTTTTGATATCAAGTGATATCAAAGTCATCAGCAACTTTATTAATCGAATCGTCGATTAATTTGTATTCGCTGAACCCACCCCTTGCTGAGCTCGTCGTGGTGGCAGCACTTTATTTGCTGCCTGTTGCAATTTTTGCCTCTTCGCCGCTGTGGTTTGACAGATCGGCAAATTCGTGCACATTTGCATTTCTTAAATCGCGGTTAAATTTGTTCAAGTGTTTTCGTTTGTTTTAATTTCATTTTGATATCTTTTTTTTGTTAAATTGATAAATATAAAAATTAATTACGGGCAAATAAAATTGCAACAAATTGGCGCCCAACGTGGGGCTTGTAAAAAGAAAATTGTTCTCTTTGTTTTGGGAAATCTTGTGCTGTGTCGTGGTGTCGATTTTTTTCTTAAGCTAAGTTTTGTGACTTTTGTGTTCTTTTGCTTATCGTTGAAATTGTTACTAATTCTTTTTGCTTATATATAGGATATTTGTGAAGTTGGATAAAGGAACAATTTTGTGACGGGGAGTTGTAACAGCGGTGAAAATTCTTCAAAAAAATTAACCCAATTTGGTTTGTGAGGATAAATTACGGAAAAACTGTGTGACTGGGAATTGAAGCAGTGGTGGAAATTGTCCAGTTAATTGGAAAGGTTTTCGGTATTGAATTGAGTGAGTGTTTTTCCTTTATTTTTTTATTTTTTTTGATAAAATTTTGAATTTATTAATTTGATTAAAAAAATACATATATACATATATTTATTTATATATATATATATATATAATAGTGATTTGAGATTTGGGGGTTGATTTTGAAGGTGACCTTCTACATACCTATATATATTCATACATATACAATTCAATAGGAATTCAATAAGAATTTTGGCGGTAATAATTTCAGTTTTTTTTATTGACGGTTCTCGTTTCGTGCGGTTTTGAAATTTTATTTAATTTTAATATAAATTTTAGTGGTGTTACCATAGTAACTTTTATTTCGTTTCTCGAAATTAATTTTAATATAATTTTTGCTATTGTGACCATATTAATTCTTTTAGGTTTCCTTAAAATTTATCTGAACATTAATATTTTTTCTTACGTGATCTTTTATTGGTGTGACCAGAGTTATTCTTTTTTTTTGATTGCTTAAAATTAATGGGAATATTATTATTTCCTTTTTCTTCTGGTGGTATATTGTTTTTGGTTATCTTAAAATTTATTTGAATTGCTATTGGTGTTACCATAGCAGTTTTTTTTGTTTTCTTAAAATTAATTTCAAAAAATTTTAGCTAGTGTTATCACATTGATTTTCTTTTAGTTTTTTTTTAAATTTATTTGATTCTTTTTCGTTTCTGGGGTTACCATATTAACTTTTTTTTGTTGTCTTAAAATTAATTTTAAAATAATTTTGCTGGGGCTATTGTATTGATTTTCTGTTAGGATTTCTGAAAATTTATTTGGTCTTTTGTTGGAGTGACCATATTGATTCTTTTTTTGATCCCTTAAAATTAATTTCAATATTACCTTTTTCTGGTGTTACCATCTTACTTTTTGTGGGTTATTTGAAAATTTATTTGAATTTACTCTATTGGTGTTACCATATTGTTTTCTTTTTCTATTACTAATTTTTTTTATTGGTTTAAGTTGAGGTTGAGATTTTCTTTAAGATTTTCTTTTTTTTGTTAAACATTGATCGTTTTGGAATTTTTTTTTGATTGGGCATAATAGTCGTCGTTGTTTTAATTCTTTCTTTTGTATCGACGGTTTTAAATAAAATTTGTTTTTGTAGTCTTCTTTTGGAAATACTTTTCTTTTGCTAGGATGGACATTAATAGGCTTTCGAAAGAAGAACTCGTTTATGAGTTGCGGGCTAGGGGCCTGAAAGAAGGGTCTAAGGTGGACGAGATGAGGATGACCCTCAGGGCCAGTCGCATGTTGGAACGGACTGGTTCAATTTCTTCGGATAGTCCTCACTATCCATATTCATTTGAAGAGGATTCAAAAGCGGTTAGGGCGAAAATTTTAGAAATTAGGGATTTGCTTCCAAGTGTTTCGAAAAATCCAAAGTCGTCGGATTATCAGAAAGTTTTGACGCAAATCGAGTGGTCGTTGGGTAGGATTTCTAGGGCTAAGGCCGAATCTTCGGATGAGGTTAACGAGGTAGCGGACTTAAGGGGGGAAATTTTGCTTTTAATGGCTAAATTGTCCGAGGTTGAGGAGGTGATGGAACCTCCCAAAAATGTAAAGAATAATAATAATCAATCTAACCAATCAACAATGTCGACAGCAGATTTGGATGCGCCAGCTGCGTCAGTCGGCCAACGAACGAGCTCTTGTGGGTTCCAACTACAGGGTGACACACCCTGTGACCGGAATCCCGAGCGCCCATACAAGTGGAACGTGCAGTTCTCTGGTGAACGGTGTGGTTCATCAGTGAACTCTTTTATTGAAAGAATCGAAGAATTGAGGGAGGCTCGCGGTGTTTCGGAAGAAGCAATTTACAGGTCAGCGGTGGATTTGTTTACTGGGAAGGTGCTTCTCTGGTTTAGGGCGATTAGGGACACGGCTTCAACATGGAAAGAGTTAGTTAGGGAATTGAAGTTGGAGTTTTTGCCCTCCAACTATGATGATCTCTTGCTGGATGAGGTCAGGCGTCGAATCCAGGGTAAGGAAGAGTCAATAGGCATGTAGGTTGCGCTCATGCAGACTCTTTTCAAACGGTTTTCGGAGCCTCTGAGTGAGAATAGAAAGTTGGCTATTCTCATGAAGAATATAGCTCCAGCTAGGTTTAGCTGACATTAAGTCAGTCAATGATTTGGTGGCCTTGGGCAGAAGGCTAGAAACCATTAGGGCAAATGTTGAGTCTTTCGTTCCTCCACCCTCTTATCGCAACAGGTCGGCTTTGGAGCCGGATGTTGCTTATATCGCCTCGGTATCGGATACTCGAGTTGCGGTTAATCCTGATCCCCCACCCAATAGAACCAATCGTTGTTTTAAATGTAACAGGGAAGGCCATTTTGCTAATACCTGTTCCGCTCCTAGGCGTTGTTTTGGTTGTGGTAATATAGGGACCACAAGACAAAATTGTAGACGCTGCTCGTCGGGAAACGGGCAACGGACTCTTGGGCCAGCAGGGCAAGAGCGCCGGCGTCAGAGTTAGGAAGGTTGCCTGCTGGCGACCAGTTGGCTTGCAAAGTTAGGTTAGGTTTCAAGTTAGATTCAAGCGGTATAGATAGACGTCCGTTTTTAGGAGTTAATATTTATGGTTTTAGGTTTTTAGGATTATTAGATTCTGGAGCATCGCGAACGATTATTTGTAGGAACGCATGGCAGGTTTTAAAAGATGTAGGATAACAATTAGACAGTTCAAATGTTAGTGAAGTTCATTTAGCAGATGGTGCAAGTATAGAAGTGTTAGGAATAGTTAAAGTACCCATTGTTGTAGAGAGTAGGTCAATTTTGATTGAATGCTTAGTCATTCCCAACCTACCGCATGCTTTGATTTTAGGTGCCGATTTTTGGGCATTATCGGGTATAGTCCCGGATTTACGTTTAAACATGTGGAGTTTTTCGAGCCAGGAGATAGTGGCTTCGATAGATACTACGTCTATCACAGATGAGTCTGAATTAGACGAGGATCAGAAAGGGAAACTTAAACATTTAGTCGAGAATGCTTTTAAGAATATGCCAGAGTGATTAGGAGTAACAACAATGGTAGAACATGTCATTAAAACTTCGTCTGAGCCTATTAAACAAAGGTATTACCCGGTTTCACCGGCAATGCAGGAGCATATAGATAGATCACTTCAGGAGATGTTGGAAGAGGACGTGATTGAGAAATCAAACAGTCCATGGGCTTCCCCAATTGTTCTCATTAGGAAAAAAGATGATAGTTTTAGGTTTTGTGTCGAATTTAGTAAGGTAAACCAGGTTACAGAAAGGGATGCGTATCCGTTGCCGATAATTTCGGCTATTTTAGATAAGCTTAGGAATGCCAAATTTTTAACATCGTTGGACATCAAGTCCGCTTACTGGCAGATTCCAATGGCATTGGAATCGCGGAAATACACTGCCTTTACGGTACCTGGTAGGGGTCTATTTCAATTCAAAAGAATGCCTTTTGGATTACACAATGCGCCTGCAACATGGCAGCGTTTCATCGATAGTGTGTTAGGGCCTGAGTTGGAACCATTTGTTTTCGTGTATCTGGATGATATCATTATCGTCACAGATACATTTGAAAAACACTTAGAGATTTTAGGTGAGGTTCTTAGGAGATTACGAGAGGCAGGGTTGAAAGTAGGCCGCGACAAATGTAATTTTTGTAGACCTTCACTCAAATTTTTAGGTGATGTAGTCGACAAAAACGGGTTACACGTAGACCCAGAAAAAGTAGATAGTATGGTGAAAATACCTGCACCTAAAAATGTAAAACAAGTTAGGAGTTTCATAGGGACAGTTTCATGGTACAGACGCTTCGTACCGAATTTCGCAACACTAGTTAGGCCTTTGACGGATTTGTTGAAAAAGAGTAGGAAATTCGTTTGGTCACAGGAATGTGAAGATAGTTTCAGGAAAGCAAAGGAATGCTTAATCACGGCTCCAATTTTGACATGTCCAGATTTTAAGCTTCCATTTGTCGTTCAGACAGATGCATCCGACTACGGCATCGGGGCCGTACTCACCCAAACATTTGAAGAGGGGGAAAAAGTAATTTGTAACTTAAGTAGGTCACTTAACAGAAGTGAAAGGAATTATTCCACTACGGAAAAGGAATGTTTGGCAGTTCTATGGGCGATCGAGAAGTTACGGCCTTATATCGAAGGAGTTCGGTTTACGGTCGTAACGGATCACTATTCTTTGATTTGGTTAAGCAATCTCAAAGATCTACAGGGTAGACTTGCACGTTGGGCAGTTCGGCTCCAACAGTTTGATTTTGAAATCATTCATAGGAAAGGGAAAGAACATGTAGTACCAGACATGTTATCTCGGGGAGTTCCAGAGTTAGCTGGGATTTCAGATGAGGATAAGGAGCCTTGGGTGGCTAAGATGGTTTCTTCAGTTGAGTCTAATCCGTTAGCTTTTCCGAATTGGAGAGTAGACAATGGCAGGTTGTACAAATTTGTAAAGTCAAATCATGTGATCGTGCATGACAATAACGAAGAGTGGAAGTTAGTAGTCGGAAAGAAAGATAGGATAGGAGTTTTGAAAGAGTGTCACGATAGTCCACTAGCGGGGCACATGGGGGTTAGAAAAACTATCGCGAGAGTAGGAGCTAAATATTATTGGCCTAAGATGAGAGCAGACGTCATTAAATATGTTAGGAAATGTAGTATATGCCAACAGGTGAAACCGATCAATGACAAGCCAGCCGGTCTTATGACTGAAAGAGTAGGAGCATCATCACCCTGGGAGATGATTAGCGTAGATTTAGTAGGGCCCTTACCTAAGTCCAACAGAGGATTTATGTATATTTTGACAGTAGTAGATTATCTCACAAAATTTCCTTTATTGTTTCCACTTAGGACAGCCACCGCAAAGGCGGTATGTAAAGAGCTAGAAGATAATGTTTTTCTGTTATTTGGAGTTCCAAAAATTGTCATTTGTGACAATGGTCCGCAGTTCAAGAGTAGGGAGTTAAGGACACTTTGTGAAGGTTATTCATCGAAGATTAGGTTTACTCCGCATTACCATCCACAGGCTAATCCTGCCGAAAGGATTAATCAAATCATTAAGACAACTTTGAGAGCGTATGTTTCAGAGAATCACTGAGTCTGGGATTCTCAGTTAGCTAAGGTAGCTTGTGCTATATACACATCCCAACATGAAGTTCTAGGTGTTAGTCCGTACTATGCGAATTTTGGAAAGGAGATGTCAACGAGTGGGAATTACGAAGGTATTAGGAGTGAGAGTATTGAAGGGAATAGGAGAGTCGAAGGAGGAACCATTGAGGAACGGTTCAGGAAGTTAAGAATAGAAATAGCAGCAAAATTAAAAGTAGCGGTTAAGAAGTCCGCCGAGACATACAATCTCAGGAGGAGAGATACTCAATATCTCCCGAATGACCTCGTATGGTGAATAAATTTTGTTTTGTCCGAGGCTGAAAATTACTACGCGGCTAAATTGGCACCAAAGTTTGTGGGCCCTTTTAAAATCTCAAAAAGGTTATCTCCCTGGACTTATGTTCTGGAAGATGACAACGGCAAAGATCGTGGCACTTGGCACATAAAAGATCTGAAGCCATTTACGTCGTTATCGGAAAATGAATAAATATTGGAAGTCCCTTTTTAAGAAATGTTTCTATCTCGTGATTGTTAAACGAGAGAGCTTGTTGAGTAATCTTGTTTGTGTTATGAACAAACACCTTTTCAAGGAGGAAAGGGTGGGATTTGTTGCGTTATAATTGAACGCAACAAGTCTTCTTCACATTTAATTTTAATTTTATTAAAATGATGCATTTTACATCCACTTTTGTTTTGTTTACTTTATTTGATTTGACAAATGTCACATTCCTTCGACACGAGGATGAGAGAGAGCGGGACGGCCATAGTCCTTCTGACCATGGTTCTCTCTGTCATTTTCGTGAGGAAAAAATACCAAGTCTCGTTTCAGGTTTAAAAAGAAGGTTGGTTTCCATTCAAGTGAAACCAAACCAGATGGACGGTCTGGTGGATGCATACGGAAAAGTTGCGCGAGAAGTTACTCCAAATGGAGAATGGCCTACGGCCCAACTTAAAGTTTTATGAAAATTGTAAACTTATATTTTTTTTGGTTAAATTCATTTTGTACATATTTAATTTCTTTTGTTTACATTGCTAATTTTGTTTGTTTAACGTTGATATTATTAATTATTAATTATTTGTAAAACTCTAAACAAGTTGTATGGACTGATGGACGGTTAAGTTTCGGGAAACTTAGTCGGGGTTCAGTTAACAGATCCCAAATTATAACTATTTTCTTTTTCTTTCCTTTCGCGCGGTTGTGATAAAGTTCAAGTAAAGTTAAAGTTAAATTAAAAGATTTTTCTCAATTTTAAGTTCTTAGTCTTTGTGCGATATCAGAGTAGAAAGTGGGGGTGGCTGAATGCAGCTCCTGGAATCGTCGTGACCTGGAAGTGAATCCAGCGGGCGGCGAATTCCAGGATGACTTGCATTTAGCTGTGAGAGGAAAAGGCGAGTAAGCAGGATCGCGAGTATTTCATCACAAGTTGAGATCAACAAGCCGATCTCCGATTGGCTGTTGATGATGTGATTGAAATCCGCCACTCCATATTGGCTGAAAGCTAAATGGCGGAAAAAAAAAGAAGAGATAGGACAGATCTTGGAATCTGGCCGTCAATTCTTACCAAACATTGAAAGTGATCAGACAGAAAGTTTTTTTTGATATCGAAACAAAGATCGAGTGAAATAAAAAGATTGAGAAAAATTAGAAAAGGTTAATAGTGTCGTGAAATAAAAATAAGGAAGAGAAACTAAATTAGAAAAAAAAGGAAAGGAAAGGAAAAAAGGAGCAAGTTGGGGATCATAGTGGAGAAATTTGAAAAGATAAGTAGAAATTTTGTTTTGGTGTTAGCTCGTTTTATTTCTGTAATTCTTTTGTTGGAATCCCAAATTTTATTCGTGGGAATTAAGACCTTAACGGTCCATTGTCCATACAATTCTTTAATCTAATTTTGAAAAGATCCGGAGTTTTAGTCCTACTAGTGTAAGGTTTCTCCGGCATATTAAAATAAATACAATTGTCAGAAAAAGTTTTCATTTTGTTTCTTTTCTTTTTATAGTGGTTGTATTTTTTTTCGTTGGTGTGTTTTTTTTATTTTCGTTGTTTTCCGAAAAGGTTTGCAATTTCCTTTTTTTCATTTCAGGAAAAAATTGCTGGCGCCCTTTTTCTTACTTAACGTAAGAACGCCCCTGTGGCAATTTTTAATTCAAACAATATTTTTTTTGATACCAAGTGATATCAAAGTCATCAGCAACTTTATTAATCGAATCGTCGATTAATTTGTATTCGCTGAACCCACCCCTTGCTGAGCTCGTCGTGGTGGCAGCACTTTATTTGCTGCCTGTTGCAATTTTTGCCTCTTCGCCGCTGTGGTTTGACAGATCGGCAAATTCGTGCACATTTGCATTTCTTAAATCGCGGTTAAATTTGTTCACGTGTTTTCGTTTGTTTTAATTTCATTTTGATTTCTTTTTTTTGTTAAATTGATAAATATAAAATTTAATTACGGGCAAATAAAATTGCAACAGCCTTGGTCTCGGTTTAGCTGTTGTTGTTTATGATTACGGCTCGATTTAAAATTCTGTTCGTGGTTACGTTGGGATTGCTTGCCTGTTGCTGTTGAGCCGTTGATTGGTTTTATTATTATTATTATTATTATTATTATTATTATTATTATTATTATTATTATTATTATTATTATTATTATTATTATTATTATTATTATTATTATTATTATTATTATTATTATTATTATTATTATTATTATTATTATTATTATTATTATTATTATTATTATTATTATTATTATTATTATTATTATTATTATTATTATTATTATTATTATTATTATTATTATTATTATTATTATTATTATTATTATTATTATTATTATTATTATTATTATTATTATTATTATTATTATTATTATTATTATTATTATTATTATTATTATTATTATTATTATTATTATTATTATTATTATTATTATTACTATTATTATTATTGTTATTATTATTATTATTATTATTATTATTATTATTATTATTATTATTATTATTATTATTATTATTATTATTATTATTATTATTATTATTATTATTATTATTATTATTATTATTATTATTATTATTATTATTATTATTATTATTATTATTATTATTATTATTATTATTATTATTATTATTATTATTATTATTATTATTATTATTATTATTATTATTATTATTATTATTATTATTATTATTATTATTATTATTATTATTATTATTATTATTATTATTATTATTATTATTATTATTATTATTATTATCATTATTATTATTATTATTATTATTATTATTATTATTATTATTATTATTATTATTATTATTATTATTATTATTATTATTATTATTATTATTATTATTATTATTATTATTATTATTATTATTATTATTATTATTATTATTATTATTATTATTATTATTATTATTAATATTATTATTATTATCATTATTATTATTATTATTATTATTATTATTATTATTATTATTATTATTATTATTATTATTATTATTATTATTATTATTATTATTATTATTATTATTATTATTATTATTATTATTATATTATTATTATTATTATTATTATTTTTATTATTATTATTATTATTATTATTATTATTATTATTATTATTATTATTATTATTATTATTATTATTATTATTATTATTATTATTATTATTATTATTATTATTATTATTATTATTATTATTATTATTATTATTATTATTATTATTATTATTATTATTATTATTATTATTATTATTATTATTATTATTATTATTATTATTATTATTATTGTTTCCAATTAGCTTTATAATTTTTGGAATGTAATAAATTTAAATTTGTATATATATATATTTTCCAACAAAGGAACAAAGAAAAATAACACCACCTCTTTTGTTAATCGAATCTTTATTATAATTGTCCTTTATTTCAATATCAAAGTCATTTTGTATATTCTTATTACTTTCATATTGTGGATTGTGGAACGTATTTTTTTTGCAACTTCAAGTTATGTTTGTTTTAATTATTTTGAAGTGAAACGAATTCCTTGTACATTCGTACATTCTCCCCCCACGATAGAATGATGATGTGAATTCTGCTCAATCAAATACCCAGTGTAAACGATTTAATTACAGCAACTTGGCATCATTATTTGATAACGAACTGCATTACCGGACTGCATTATCGGCAGGGCCCATTTTCGATGTTGTCATTCACCACTTTCCTTCTTATCTCATTCGTACATGAAAAGAGACAGACTATTAGTAAATATATTTTGACATTTAAACAAATACAAAAGACAAAGTCAACTACAGAGAATGCAAAACAAATAGGAGAAATTTGTAGTTTTTTATTCCTTTTATTCATGAGAATTGTTGTTGTTGATTTCATTCATGCTGCATCGGGTTGTTTTGGAATTGTAATTTGTAGTATAGTTTATAGTAAGTAAATGGGAATTGTGCATCCATCTTGGGTGATTTGTGTGCGCGTCGGTGATAGTTTTTTGTTATTTTGTTTTAATTGAAAAATTAAATTAATTCGTGCGTTCGTTAATTATTAATCAATTCATCTATTAATTCAGGTAAGTTTGTTGAATGAATTGTGCCTGGTGTGAATATGTGTGAATAAATGGATTTCGCAAATCCATTGCCGATATCGCGTATTTATTCGTACGGCGGCGGCGTAAGTTGGTCGCGACCGCGGTGTATGTTTGTACATATGTATGGCTGGTATATTATGTGATTTATGTGGTGTTATTTTGTTTTTAATATTAATTGATTTATTTTAAAATATGTTCAGGTACATATGTACATATGAATTAAAATTAAATTTGTAGTTAATAATAACTGTATTGTATTGTATATACATAATTGTGTAAATCGCGGCGTCGGTTGCTTTATGTACACGTAAGTATATAACAACCAAAAATTAATTGTTTCCAGTTGGACTTAATTTGATTTCCATTGAATGCGCGGAGTTTGTTTACGTTTTGAATTCGAGTTGAAGTGATTGTGTACATTACAAAAACAAAACCAAACAAAAAAATTATATTGGTTTTGTACCAAAGTGAAATACAATTATCATTAATTCCTAGAGTTTAATTTGCAATTGTTTGTGACAATCATTTTGTGTTAATTTGATTTAGTTTTGTTGACAAATTATAACGATGAATTATTATCTTGACTTTTAATTGATGTGTTTTTTTTATTTCAAATGTGATTCGGTTTTGATCAAGTGTTAACTTTTTTTTTTTTGATATTAAATAAATTCGTTTTGGCATAAAATACACATTTATTCGGTTTGGAATTAAAGTGTTATTTCAAATATTTTATCAAATTATTTTGACGCGATATGATATTTTGGATTAAATGTAAATTTATGATTTTGTTTTATTCTATTTTGTAAATTTTCGCGTTTCGGTGAATTTGACATGTTTTTAGTGCCAAGTGTTTGACAGCAGTTTGTTTATTTTAATTTGTGGATGGTGTTTTAAAACTCCATTGACACATAATTATTTTGTTGAAATTATAGAGTTGTTTGTTTAGAGTTTTTTATTACTAAAAATGGAAAATTTATTTGTTTTTTCGAATGAAACGTTGAATATGTGTACATTAATTCAGACAAGATGAATAAATAAATTAACAAAATTATAATTTATGTGTTTTTCTTTTATTTTTGTGAAATTTGTGTTTTCAGCCTTTTCAGATTTTTGTAATAAATTTATATTTTTTTTTTCAGATTTTTGTAATAAAATTATTTGATACTTTTGTTATATTGATTTTGATTTATTAATAAATATTAACATTTTAATTGATCAATTATTTGCGTATATTTTTTTAATTTCATTCGGTATATTAATTTTACTGGCGTAATTTCATACGATGGCTATTTGTTCTGCAGTTTTGTTCGATGGTAGCAGGCAGATTTTTGTTATTGGCCGTTTCAATTGCCCGTTTTGTGTTTTTACCGTCACGACGCGTATCAATCCGTCCGATCCGGTATGGGTTTCTTCAATTCTTGCAAGATTCCAGTAGGTCGATGGAAGTCGTTCATCTTTAAGAAGAACTAAGTCTCCTATTTTCGGCGGTTCTTTGACTTGTGTCCATTTTGGTCGTTGCTGAAGCCTTGCGAGATATTCAGAACTCCATTTTCGCCAAAATCCTTCTGATAGAGCTTGGACGCGTTTCCATCGATCATTATGCGTGATGTTGTTATCGAGTTCGCCTTGTGGTATAGCGTGTAATGATTCGCCGACTAGAAAGTGAGCGGGCGTGAGTGCATTTAAATCATCTAGGCTGTCGGAAAGAGGGCAAAGGGGCCTCGAATTCAGACACGCTTCTATTTGTGCTAGAAGCGTCGCGAGCTCCTCGAATGTTAGCCTTTCTGTTCCTACAACTCGTTTTAGATGGTACTTGACAGATTTCACACCCGCTTCCCATAACCCACCGAAGTGTGGAGAAGCCGGGGGAATAAAATGCCAATCTGTACCGTGATTTGCTAATTCTTCCGCAATTTCCTTCCAATCGTGTTGTGCGTCTTTTAACATTTTTGCTAATTCGTTATGAGCACCAACAAAATTAGTTCCGCAGTCACTATATACCTTCACACAGCTTCCTCTTCTGGCAGTAAATCTCTTAAATGCTGCTAAAAACGCTTGTGTTGTGAGATCTGAAACAACTTCCAAATGAATAGCCTTAGTTGCTAAGCAGATAAAAATTGCAAAGTAACCTTTAAGGATTTTTGCACCTCGTGCCTTCCAGGACTTGATATCAATTGGACCTGCATAGTCAACGCCGGTATGACTAAACGGTCGAGACATACGAACTCTCGCTGCAGGCAAATTTCCCATTAACTGCTGCATTTCAGATGCCTTTTGACGATAGCATGAAGGGCATCTATGCAGTTGGTATTTAACGCTTCTTCGTATTTGTCCAATCCAGTATCGTTGTCGAATGTAGCTTATCATTTGTTGGATACCGCCATGAAATGTGTTCTTATGAGCATCTCGGACAACCAGACTCGTAAAGTGATGGTTGTTTTGGAGCAATATTGGATGTTGAGATTCGTAGGGAAGCAGAGAGTTCTCCAAACGTCCCCCAACTCGTAAGACTCCGTTAGCATCGATGAACACGTTTAACGCCCGTAAGGCCTTTGGTGTTTTGTTTTCACGAATTTGTTGAATTTCGGTTTCAAACATTTCCTTTTGTACTGCTTTGACGATGAATAGGAGGGCAGTTTCCAACTCTTTTGGTTTAAGTGATCCTGTATTAGGTCCCAACTTGGGTCGACATTTTGTTATGAAACGATAACAGGTGGCGATAATTCTAATAACTTTGAGAAGACTCGAAAAGTTGTAGATAGTTTGTAATATGCTATCACTTTTTATCGCATGTATAACGAATGCTTTTATTGTACGTTGTTCTTCTACAACGTTTATTTCGGTGGGTTGATCTGGAAGATCGAATACCCATTTTTTTCGCAGAAGCTCTGGACCGTTCCACCACGACGTAAGTGACTCCAGTTCCGATGGATATACACCCCTGGACGCCAGATCGGCTGGGTTATGAAGCGTTGCGACATGTCCCCAGCAATCGATCCCCACTAACCGCTGGATTTCCGACACACGGTTGGATACGAATGTGGTCCATTTGGCGGGAGTGGCACGTATCCAGGCAAGTGCAATTGTGGAATCTGTCCATGCGTACATCTTCACATCTGGAATTGCTAGAACTTCCTTGGTGTATTGTAACAACTCTGCCAACACTACTGCGCCACAAAGTTCAAGACGAGGTAGAGTTATTGTACGTTGATTTGGTGCTACCTTAGTCTTTGACAAAAGAAGATTGACATGAATTTTGCCTTTACTATCCAGGACTCGTTCGTACACTGCTGCACCATAAGCCTTCATAGAAGCATCGCAAAATCCATGTAGCTCGATCGCTTTATTCGTCTTGCTCAACTGGATCCATCTTGGAATCCGCAGCCGTTCGATCAGATGGAGTTCTCGGAGAAAAGCATCCCAATCCTTCTTCAAAGCAGCCGGAATTGGATCGTCCCAGTCACAGCCAAGCTCCCATAAGCGCTGCATCATAAGCTTTGCAGTGATGATGCATGGTGAGATCCAACCCAAAGGATCGAATAATTTTGCTATGGTTGACAGCATAGATCTTTTTGTCGTTGTTTCTGTTGCAGGTTGCAGATTTTGGTACGTGAAGAAGTCATCGATGGGGAACCACTTGATGCCTAAAGTCTTGACATGGTTTGACAAGTTGAACGGAAGTTCAAAATCAAGTTCCCTATCCTGAACTGGAATATCTTCAATAAGTTCTTTCGTGTTGCTTGTCCACTTTCTGAGGTTGAGTCCTGCTGTTGCTAAAAGTTGCTTAACTTCGTCACGTTTCTTTCGCGCTTCTTTAATAGTGTCAGCTCCGCTGATGAGATCGTCGACGTACATGTCTTCACGGACAGCCTTCGCCCCCTCAGGAAAATTTTCATTTTCATCATCAGCTACCTTTTTCAAAACTTTGATCGCAAGGTATGGTGCACTTGCTGTACCAAATGTAACCGTGTTCATTTTAAATATTTTTACAGGTGACGTCTTCTTATCTCTCCACAAAACAAGCTGATAATATCGGTCTGATTGATTGACGAAAATTTGTCGATACATCTTCTCGATGTCGGCCGTGAAAGTTACTCGGTGAGTCCGCCATTTCAGAACAAGATCTATGATACTTGATTGCAATTTTGGACCCACAAGCAACCAATCGTTTAGAGATTTGCCATCGGACGTTTTCGCTGCAGCGTCGAATACTACCCTCAGTTTAGTTGTAGAACTCGCTTCTTTGAAAACCGCATGGTGTGGTAAGAAATAGTGGAATGGGGATTGAAGCACCGCATCATTGCCATCTACCTCTTCCATATGACCAAGCTCTTCATATTCTTTGATGCAGTTTTTGTAGGCTTCAGCCAGCTTTGGATTCGAATCCAGCCTTTTTTCAAGGTGTAGAAATCGTCGAGAGGCGTTTTCTCTACTACATCCCATTGCTGGGTACTTTTCACCTTTAAACGGTAACTTCACCTCGTAACGCCCGTTCGGTAAACGTGTTGTGTGTCGTTCAAAATGATTGTCGCACGCAGTGTTTTCTTCCGTATCTTGCTTCTGAAAAGGCATCTCCTCCATCTCCCAAAACTTCTCTAACTGCGAACTCAGGTCAGTAATTTGAACGAAGCTTCGAACTTGCTCAGGAATTTCGGCTGAAACTTTCCCGAACACAACCCACCCCAGTTCTGTTTTTTGTGCTATAGGTCCATCTCCATTTTCCGAACGTCTTATTTCAGGAAGGAGTATTTCGGCGCAAACTTCACTACCGAGCAGTAAATCTATGGGTGCAGGCTCATAGAGATGAGGATCAGCTAAAGAAAGGCCTTTCAAATGCTTCCAAATGCCAGGTATCACTCGATGGGTCGGGAGATGGCCAGTCAACGACTTGAAGACCAACGCCTGGATGGCAGTCTCGAACGTCGAGTGGCGTGAAGCAAATCTTACTTCCACGGAGTATTGCGCAGTGCCGTTGTTGACCAACCCTAACCCGGATACCTCAACATTTGTACGCTTTCTTTCTAATTTCAGAAGTTGTGCTGCTGCTTCAGTGATGAAGGACCTTTCTGACCCTGTATCGATGAGAGCACGTAGAAGACGTAACTTACCATCTGCTGCCCGTACCTTTACTACCGCTGTCGCCATGAGCACCTGGTGTGCGTAACCACTTTGCGACGCGTGGTAGTTAAATGACTGTCCTTGTGTTGACTGTAGTTGTTGTTCAACCGATGGTTGAAATACAGGAGCATTCGGATTTATTGACGTCTGGAATGTTTTCGCCTGAGATGAAGCACTCGTTGCAGGAAATTGTTGTATCTGTGTGTTGATTGAAGATTGCTGTTGCATGTGTGTGTTGC
>CAKKTC010000223.1:0-42528 GCA_920104205.1 Eupeodes latifasciatus
CACAATTTTCTCGAAAAACTGAAAAAAAAAACATTTTTGAGATTTATGCATCAATTGAAAGGCGGCGCGATGCTCTGTACTTTAGTGAAAACCGCATCTTGTTTGGAGGCTTGGTTGAGGAGATAAAGCAATCGAAAGATAATTTGTGATGGGCTGGGTCGAAATTCTGTAATTTTACTTTTTGACACAATTTTCTCGAAAAACTGAAAAAAAATCATTTTTGAGATTTATGCATCAATTGAAAGGCGGCGCGATGCTCTGTACTTTAGTGAAAACCGCATCTTGTTTGGAGGCTTGGTTGAGGAGATAAAGCAATCGAAAGATAATTTGTGATGGGCTGGGTCGAAATTCTGTAATTTTACTTTTTGACTAATTTTTCCGAAACAAGAGCTCGTAGAACCTTTTGGTTTGCAGTTGTGGGTAGAGCATTTAAATACCTTTCTTTTGATGTGTATTTTGATTGGGTGGGAAATAGTTTTGAAAATACTACTTTTTTTCGGCAAGGGGTTAGCCCACAATTTTCTCGAAAAACAGAAAAAAAATCATTTTTGAGATTTATGCATCAATTGAAAGGCGGCGCGATGCTCTGTACTTTAGTGAAAACCGCATCTTGTTTGGAGGCTTGGTTGAGGAGATAAAGCAATCGAAAGATAATTTGTGATGGGCTGGGTCGAAATTCTGTAATTTTACTTTTTGACACAATTTTCTCGGAAAACTGAAAAAAAATCATTTTTGAGATTTATGCATCAATTGAAAGGCGGCGCGATGCTCTGTACTTTAGTGAAAACCGCATCTTGTTTGGAGGCTTGGTTGAGGAGATAAAGCAATCGAAAGATAATTTGTGATGGGCTGGGTCGAAATTCTGTAATTTTACTTTTTGACTAATTTTTCCGAAACGAGAGCTCGTAGAACCTTTTGGTTTGCAGTTGTGGGTAGAGCATTTAAATACCTTTCTTTTGATGTGTATTTTGATTGGGTGGGAAATAGTTTTGAAAATACTACTTTTTTTCGGCAAGGGGTTAGCCTCCAAACAAGATGCGCCGCCTTTTAATTGATGCATAAATCTCAAAAATGATTTTTTTTTCAGTTTTTCGAGAAAATTGTGTCAAAAAGTAAAATTACAGAATTTCGACCCAGCCCATCACAAATTATCTTTCGATTGCTTTATCTCCTGAACCAAGCCTCCAAACAAGATGCGGTTTTCACTAAAGTACAGAGCATCGCGCCGCCTTTCAATTGATGCATAAATCTCAAAAATGATTTTTTTTTCAGTTTTTCAAGAAAATTGTGTCAAAAAGTAAAATTACAGAATTTCGACCCAGCCCATCACAAATTATCTTTCGATTGCTTTATCTCCTCAACCAAGCCTCCAAACAAGATGCGGTTTTCACTAAAGTACAGAGCATCGCGCCGCCTTTTAATTGATGCATAAATCTCAAAAATGATTTTTTTTTCAGTTTTTTCGAGAAAATTGTGTCAAAAAGTAAAATTACAGAATTTCGACCCAGCCCATCACAAATTATCTTTCGATTGCTTTATCTCCTCAACCAAGCCTCCAAACAAGATGCGGTTTTCACTAAAGTACAGAGCATCGCGCCGCCTTTCAATTGATGCATAAATCTCAAAAATGATTTTTTTTCAGTTTTTCGAGAAAATTGTGGGCTAACCCCTTGCCGAAAAAAAGTAGTATTTTCAAAACTATTTCCCACCCAATCAAAATACACATCAAAAGAAAGGTATTTAAATGCCCTACCCACAACTGCAAACCAAAAGGTTCTACGAGCTCTCGTTTCGGAAAATTAGTCAAAAAGTAAAATTACAGAATTTCGACCCAGCCCATCACAAATTATCTTTCGATTGCTTTATCTCCTCAACCAAGCCTCCAAACAAGATGCAGTTTTCACTAAAGTACAGAGCATCGCGCCGCCTTTCAATTGATGCATAAATCTCAAAAATGATTTTTTTTTCAGTTTTTCGAGAAAATTGTGTCAAAAAGTAAAATTACAGACTTTCGACCCAGCCCATCACAAATTATCTTTCGATTGCTTTATCTCCTCAACCAAGCCTCCAAACAAGATGCGGTTTTCACTAAAGTACAGAGCATCGCGCCGCCTTTCAATTGATGCATAAATCTCAAAAATGATTTTTTTTCAGTTTTTTCGAGAAAATTGTGGGCTAACCCCTTGCCGAAAAAAAGTAGTATTTTCAAAACTATTTCCCACCCAATCAAAATACACATCAAAAGAAAGGTATTTAAATGCCCTACCCACAACTGCAAACCAAAAGGTTCTACGAGCTCTCGTTTCGGAAAAATTAGTCAAAAAGTAAAATTACAGAATTTCGACCCAGCCCATCACAAATTATCTTTCGATTGCTTTATCTCCTCAACCAAGCCTCCAAACAAGATGCGGTTTTCACTAAAGTACAGAGCATCGCGCCGCCTTTCAATTGATGCATAAATCTCAAAAATGATTTTTTTTTCAGTTTTTCGAGAAAATTGTGTCAAAAAGTAAAATTACAGAATTTCGACCCAGCCCATCACAAATTATCTTTCGATTGCTTTATCTCCTCAACCAAGCCTCCAAACAAGATGCGGTTTTCACTAAAGTACAGAGCATCGCGCCGCCTTTAAATTGTTTCATAAATCTCAAAAATGTTTTTTTTTTCAGTTTTTCGAGAAAATTGTGTCAAAAAGTAAAATTACAGAATTTCGACCCAGCCCATCACAAATTATCTTTCGATTGCTTTATCTCCTCAACCAAGCCTCCAAACAAGATGCGGTTTTCACTAAAGTACAGAGCATCGCGCCGCCTTTCAATTGATGCATAAATCTCAAAAATGATTTTTTTTCAGTTTTTCGAGAAAATTGTGTCAAAAAGTAAAATTACAGAATTTCGACCCAGCCCATCACAAACTATCTTTCGATTGCTTTATCTCCTCAACCAAGCCTCCAAACAAGATGCGGTTTTCACTAAAGTACAGAGCATCGCGCCGCCTTTCAATTGATGCATAAATCTCAAAAATGATTTTTTTTTTTCATTTTTTCGAGAAAATTGTGTCAAAAAGTAAAATAACAGAATTTCGACCCAGCCCAACACAAATTATATGTATTTCGATTGCTTTATCTCCTCAACCAAGCCTCCAAACAAGATGCGGTTTTCACTAAAGTACAGAGCATCGCGCCGCCTTTCAATTGATGCATAAATCTCAAAAATGATTTTTTTTTCAGTTTTTCGAGAAAATTGTGTCAAAAAGTAAAATTATAAAATTAAAGAATTTCGACCCAGCCCATCACAAATTATCTTTCGATTGCTTTATCTCCTCAACCAAGCCTCCAAACAAGATGCGGTTTTCACTAAAGTACAGAGTATCGCGCCGCCTTTCAATTGATGCATAAATCTCAAAATGATTTTTTTTCAGTTTTTCGAGAAAATTGTGGGCTAACCCCTTGCCGAAAAAAAGTAGTATTTTCAAAACTATTTCCCACCCAATCAAAATACACATCAAAAGAAAGGTATTTAAATGCTCTACCCACAACTGCAAACCAAAAGGTTCTACGAGCTCTCGTTTCGGAAAAATTAGTCAAAAAGTAAAATTACAGAATTTCGACCCAGCCCATCACAAATTATCTTTCGATTGCTTTATCTCCTCAACCAAGCCTCCAAACAAGATGCGGTTTTCACTAA
This sequence comes from Eupeodes latifasciatus, assembly GCA_920104205.1. Lineage (NCBI taxonomy): Eukaryota > Metazoa > Arthropoda > Insecta > Diptera > Syrphidae > Eupeodes > Eupeodes latifasciatus. Next base: position 3,687 of record CAKKTC010000223.1, read on the forward strand.
AGTACAGAGCATCGCGCCGCCTTTCAATTGATGCATAAATCTCAAAAATGATTTTTTTTTCAGTTTTGTTTGGAGGCTAACCCCTTGCCGAAAAAAAGTAGTATTTTCAAAACTATTTCCCACCCAATCAAAATACACATCAAAAGAAAGGTATTTAAATGCTCTACCCACAACTGCAAACCAAAAGGTTCTACGAGCTCTCGTTTCGGAAAAATTAGTCAAAAAGTAAAATTACAGAATTTCGACCCAGCCCATCACAAATTATCTTTCGATTGCTTTATCTCCTCAACCAAGCCTCCAAACAAGATGCGGTTTTCACTAAAGTACAGAGCATCGCGCCGCCTTTCAATTGATGCATAAATCTCAAAAATGATTTTTTTTCAGTTTTTCGAGAAAATTGTGGGCTAACCCCTTGCCGAAAAAAAGTAGTATTTTCAAAACTATTTCCCACCCAATCAAAATACACATACAAAAGAAAGGTATTTAAATGCTCTACCCACAACTGCAAACCAAAAGGTTCTACGAGCTCTCGTTTCGGAAAAATTAGTCAAAAAGTAAAATTACAGAATTTCGACCCCAGCCATCACAAATTATCTTTCGATTGCTTTATCTCCTCAACCAAGCCTCCAAACAAGATGCGGTTTTCACTAAAGTACAGAGCATCGCGCCGCCTTTCAATTGATGCATAAATCTCAAAAATGATTTTTTTTTTCAGTTTTTCGAGAAAATTGTGTCAAAAAGTAAAATTACAGAATTTCGACCCAGCCCATCACAAATTATCTTTCGATTGCTTTATCTCCTCAACCAAGCCTCCAAACAAGATGCGGTTTTCACTAAAGTACAGAGCATCGCGCCGCCTTTCAATTGATGTATAAATCTCAAAATGATTTTTTTTTTTTTTCAGTTTTTCGAGAAAATTGTGTCAAAAAGTAAAATTACAGAATTTCGACCCAGCCCATCACAAATTATCTCGAAAAACTGAAAAAAAAATCATTTTTGAGATTTATGCATCAATTGAAAGGCGGCGCGATGCTCTGTACTTTAGTGAAAACCGCATCTTGTTTGGAGGCTTGGTTGAGGAGATAAAGCAATCGAAAGATAATTTGTGATGGGCTGGGTCGAAATTCTGTAATTTTACTTTTTGACTAATTTTTCCGAACGAGAGCTCGTAGAACCTTTTGGTTTGCAGTTGTGGGTAGAGCATTTAAATACCTTTCTTTTGATGTGTATTTTGATTGGGTGGGAAATAGTTTTGAAAATACTACTTTTTTTCGGCAAGGGTTAGCCCACAATTTTCTCGAAAAACAGAAAAAAAATCATTTTTGAGATTTATGCATCAATTGAAGGCGGCGCGATGCTTTGTACTTTAGTGAAAACCGCATCTTGTTTGGAGGCTTGGTTGAGGAGATAAAGCAATCGAAAGATAATTTGTGATGGCTGGGTCGAAATTCTTTAATTTTATAATTTTACTTTTTGACACAATTTTCTCGAAAAACTGAAAAAAAAAATCATTTTTGACATTTATGCATCAATTGAAAGGCGGCGCGATGCTCTGTACTTTAGTGAAAACCGCATCTTGTTTGGAGGCTTGGTTGAGGAGATAAAGCAATCGAAATACATATAATTTGTGATGGGCTGGGTCGAAATTCTGTAATTTTACTTTTTGACACAATTTTCTCGAAAACTGAAAAAAAAATCATTTTTGAGATTTATGCATCAATTGAAAGGCGGCGCGATGCTCTGTACTTTAGTGAAAACCGCATCTTGTTTGGAGGCTTGGTTGAGGAGATAAAGCAATCGAAAGATAATTTGTGATGGGCTGGGTCGAAATTCTGTAATTTTACTTTTTGACACAATTTTCTCGAAAAACTGAAAAAAAATCATTTTTGAGATTTATGCATCAATTGAAAGGCGGCGCGATGCTCTGTACTTTAGTGAAAACCGCATCTTGTTTGGAGGCTTGGTTGAGGAGATAAAGCAATCGAAAGATAATTTGTGATGGGCTGGGTCGAAATTCTGTAATTTTACTTTTTGACACAATTTTCTCGAAAAATTGAAAGGCGGCGCGATGCTCTGTACTTTAGTGAAAACCGCATCTTGTTTGGAGGCTTGGTTGAGGAGATAAAGCAATCGAAAGATAATTTGTGATGGGCTGGGTCGAAAGTCTGTAATTTTACTTTTTGACACAATTTTCTCGAAAAACTGAAAAAAAAATCATTTTTGAGATTTATGCATCAATTGAAAGGCGGCGCGATGCTCTGTACTTTAGTGAAAACTGCATCTTGTTTGGAGGCTTGGTTGAGGAGATAAAGCAATCGAAAGATAATTTGTGATGGGCTGGGTCGAAATTCTGTAATTTTACTTTTTGACTAATTTTTCCGAAACGAGAGCTCGTAGAACCTTTTGGTTTGCAGTTGTGGGTAGAGCATTTAAATACCTTTCTTTTGATGTGTATTTTGATTGGGTGGGAAATAGTTTTGAAAATACTACTTTTTTTCGGCAAGGGGTTAGCCCACAATTTTCTCGAAAAACTGAACAAAAATCGTTTTTGAGATTTATGCATCAATTGAAAGGCGGCGCGATGCTCTGTACTTTAGTGAAAACCGCATCTTGTTTGGAGGCTTGGTTGAGGAGATAAAGCAATCGAAAGATAATTTGTGATGGGCTGGGTCGAAATTCTGTAATTTTACTTTTTGACTAATTTTTCCGAAACGAGAGCTCGTAGAACCTTTTGGTTTGCAGTTGTGGGTAGAGCATTTAAATACCTTTCTTTTGATGTGTATTTTGATTGGGTGGGAAATAGTTTTGAAAATACTACTTTTTTTCGGCCCACAATTTTCTCGAAAAACTGAAAAAAAATCATTTTTGAGATTAATACATCAATTGAAAGGCGGCGCGATGCTCTGTACTTTAGTGAAAACCGCATCTTGTTTGGAGGCTTGGTTGAGGAGATAAAGCAATCGAAAGATAATTTGTGATGGGCTGGGTCGAAATTCTGTAATTTTACTTTTTGACTAATTTTTCCGAAACGAGAGCTCGTAGAACCTTTTGGTTTGCAGTTGTGGGTAGAGCATTTAAATACCTTTCTTTTGATGTGTATTTTGATTGGGTGAGAAATAGTTTTGAAAATACTACCTTTTTCGGCAAGGGGTTAGCCCACAATTTTCTCGAAAAACTGAAAAAAAAATCATTTTTGAGATTTATGCATCAATTGAAAAGGCGGCGCGATGCTCCTGTACTTTAGTGAAAACCGCATCTTGTTTGGAGGCTTGGTTGAGGAGATAAAGCAATCGAAAGATATTTGTGATGGGCTGGGTCGAAATTCTGTAATTTTACTTTTTGCCACAATTTTCTCGAAAAACTGAAAAAAAATCATTTTTGAGATTTATACATTAATTGAAAGGCGGCGCGATGCTCTGTAGTTTAGTGAAAACCGTATCTTGTTTGGAGGCTTGGTTGAGGAGATAAAGCCAATCGAAAGATAATTTGTGATGGGCTGGGTCGAAATTCTGTAATTTTACTTTTTGACACAATTTTCTCGAAAAACTGAAAAAAAAAATCATTTTTGAGATTTATGCATCAATTGAAAGGCGGCGCGATGCTCTGTACTTTAGTGAAAACCGCATCTTGTTTGGAGGCTTGGTTGAGGAGATAAAGCAATCGAAAGATAATTTGTGATGGGCTGGGTCGAAATTCTGTAATTTTACTTTTTGACTAATTTTTCCGAAACGAGAGCTCGTAGAACCTTTTGGTTTGCAGTTGTGGGTAGAGCATTTAAATACCTTTCTTTTGATGTGTATTTTGATTGGGTGGGAAATAGTTTTGAAAATACTACTTTTTTTCGGCAAGGGGTTAGCCCACAATTTTCTCGAAAAACTGAAAAAAAATCATATTTGAGATTTATGCATCAATTGAAAGGCGGCGCGATGCTCTGTACTTTAGTGAAAACCGCATCTTGTTTGGAGGCTTGGTTGAGGAGATAAAGCAATCGAAAGATAATTTGTGATGGGCTGGGTCGAAATTCTGTAATTTTACTTTTTGCCACAATTTTCTCGAAAAACTGAAAAAAAATCATTTTTGAGATTTATACATTAATTGAAAGGCGGCGCGATGCTCTGTAGTTTAGTGAAAACCGTTATCTTGTTTGGAGGCTTGGTTGAGGAGATAAAGCAATCGAAAGATAATTTGTGATGGGCTGGGTCGAAATTCTGTAATTTTACTTTTTTGACACAATTTTCTCGAAAAACTAAAAAAAATCATTTTTGAGATTTATGCATCAATATTGAAAGGCGGCGCGATGCTCTGTACTTTAGTGAAAACCGCATCTTGTTTGGAGGCTTGGTTGAGGAGATAAAGCAATCGAAAGATAATTTGTGATGGGCTGGGTCGAAATTCTGTAATTTTACTTTTTGACACAATTTTCTCGAAAACTGAAAAAAAATCATTTTTGAGATTTATGCATCAATTGAAAGGCGGCGCGATGCTCTGTACTTTAGTGAAAACCGCATCTTGTTTGGAGGCTTGGTGAGGAGATAAAGCAATCGAAAGATAATTTGTGATGGGCTGGGTCGAAATTCTGTAATTTTACTTTTTGACACAATTTTTCTCGAAAAACTGAAAAAAAATCATTTTTGAGATTTATACATCAATTGAAAGGCGGCGCGATGCTCTGTACTTTAGTGAAAACCGCATCTTGTTTGGAGGCTTGGTTGAGGAGATAAAGCAATCGAAAGATAATTTGTGATGGGCTGGGTCGAAATTCTGTAATTTTACTTTTTGACTAATTTTTCCGAAACGAGAGCTCGTATAACCTTTTGGTTTGCAGTTGTGGGTAGAGCATTTAAATACCTTTCTTTTGATGTGTATTTTGATTGGGTGGGAAATAGTTTTGAAAATACTACTTTTTTTCGGCAAGGGGTTAGCCCACAATTTTCTCGAAAAACTGAAAAAAAATCATTTTTGAGATTTATGCATCAATTGAAAGGCGGCGCGATGCTCTGTACTTTAGTGAAAACCGCATCTTGTTTGGAGGCTTGGTTGAGGAGATAAAGCAATCGAAAGATAATTTGTGATGGGCTGGGTCGAAATTCTGTAATTTTACTTTTTGACTAATTTTTCCGAAACGAGAGCTCGTAGAACCTTTTGGTTTGCAGTTGTGGGTAGAGCATTTAAATACTTTCTTTTGATGTGTATTTTGATTGGGTGGAAATAGTTTTGAAAATACTACTTTTTTTCGGCAAGGGGTTAGCCCACAATTTTCTCGAAAAACTGAAAAAAAAATCATTTTTGAGATTTATACATCAATTGAAAGGCGGCGCGATGCTCTGTACTTTAGTGAAAACCGCATCTTGTTTGGAGGGCTTGGTTGAGGAGATAAAGCAATCGAAAGATAATTTGTGATGGGCTGGGTCGAAATTCTGTAATTTTACTTTTTGACTAATTTTTCCGAAACGAGAGCTCGTAGAACCTTTTGGTTTGCAGTTGTGGGTAGAGCATTTAAATACCTTTCTTTTGATGTGTATTTTGATTGGGTGGGAAATAGTTTTGAAAATACTACTTTTTTTCGGCAAGGGGTTAGCCCACAATTTTCTCGAAAAACTGAAAAAAAATCATTTTTGAGATTTATGCATCAATTGAAAGGCGGCGCGATGCTCTGTACTTTAGTGAAAACCGCATCTTGTTTGGAGGCTTGGTTGAGGAGATAAAGCAATCGAAAGATAATTTGTGATGGGCTGGGTCGAAATTCTGTAATTTTACTTTTTGACTAATTTTTCCGAAACGAGAGCTCGTAGAACCTTTTGGTTTGCAGTTGTGGGTAGAGCATTTAAATACCTTTCTTTTGATGTGTATTTTGATTGGATGGGAAATAGTTTTGAAAATACTACTTTTTTTCGGCAAGGGGTTAGCCCACAATTTTCTCGAAAAACTGAAAAAAAAATCATTTTTGAGATTTATGCATTAATTGAAAGGCGGCGCGATGCTCTGTACTTTAGTGAAAACCGCATCTTGTTTGGAGGCTTGGTTGAGGAGATAAAGCAATCGAAAGATAATTTGTGATGGGCTGGGTCGAAATTCTGTAATTTTACTTTTTGACTAATTTTTCCGAAACGAGAGCTCGTAGAACCTTTTGGTTTGCAGTTGTGGGTAGAGCATTTAAATACCTTTCTTTTGATGTGTATTTTGATTGGGTGGGAAATAGTTTTGAAAATACTACTTTTTTTCGGCAAGGGGTTAGCCCACAATTTTCTCGAAAAACTGAAAAAAAAATCATTTTTGAGATTTATACATCAATTGAAAGGCGGCGCGATGCTCTGTACTTTAGTGAAAACCGCATCTTGTTTGGAGGCTTGGTTGAGGAGATAAAGCAATCGAAAGATAATTTGTGATGGGCTGGGTCGAAATTCTGTAATTTTACTTTTTGACTAATTTTTCCGAAACGAGAGCTCGTAGAACCTTTTGGTTTGCAGTTGTGGGTAGAGCATTTAAATACCTTTCTTTTGATGTGCATTTTGATTGGGTGGGAAATAGTTTTGAAAATACTACTTTTTTTCGGCAAGGGGTTAGCCCACAATTTTCTCGAAAAACTGAAAAAAAATCATATTTGAGATTTATGCATCAATTGAAAGGCGGCGCGATGCTCTGTACTTTACTGAAAACCGCATCTTGTTTGGAGGCTTGGTTGAGGAGATAAAGCAATCGAAAGATAATTTGTGATGGGCTGGGTCGAAATTCTGTAATTTTACTTTTTGAAACAATTTTCTCGAAAAACTGAAGAAAAATCATTTTTGAGATTTATACATCAATTGAAAGGCGGCGCGATGCTCTGTACTTTATTGAAAACCGCATCTTGTTTGGAGGCTTGGTTGAGGAGATAAATCAATCGAAAGATAATTTGTGATGGGCTGGGTCGAAATTCTGTAATTTTACTTTTTGACTAATTTTTCCGAAACGAGAGCTCGTAGAACCTTTTGGTTTGCAGTTGTGGGTAGAGCATTTAAATACCTTTCTTTTGATGTGTATTTTGATTGGATGGGAAATAGTTTTGAAAATACTACTTTTTTTCGGCAAGGGGTTAGCCCACAATTTTCTCGAAAAACTGAAAAAAATCATTTTTGAGATTTATGCATTAATTGAAAGGCGGCGCGATGCTCTGTACTTTAGTGAAAACCGCATCTTGTTTGGAGGCTTGGTTGAGGAGATAAAGCAATCGAAAGATAATTTGTGATGGGCTGGGTCGAAATTCTGTAATTTTACTTTTTGACTAATTTTTCCGAAACGAGAGCTCGTAGAACCTTTTGGTTTGCAGTTGTGGGTAGAGCATTTAAATACCTTTCTTTTGATGTGTATTTTGATTGGGTGGGAAATAGTTTTGAAAATACTACTTTTTTTCGGCAAGGGGTTAGCCCACAATTTTCTCGAAAAACTGAAAAAAAAATCATTTTTGAGATTTATACATCAATTGAAAGGCGGCGCGATGCTCTGTACTTTAGTGAAAACCGCATCTTGTTTGGAGGCTTGGTTGAGGAGATAAAGCAATCGAAAGATAATTTGTGATGGGCTGGGTCGAAATTCTGTAATTTTACTTTTTGACACAATTTTCTCGAAAAACTGAAAAAAATCATTTTTGAGATTTATACATCAATTGAAAGGCGGCGCGATGCTCTGTACTTTAGTGAAAACCGCATCTTGTTTGGAGGCTTGGTTGAGGAGATAAAGCAATCGAAAGATAATTTGTGATGGGCTGGGTCGAAATTCTGTAATTTTACTTTTTGACTAATTTTTCCGAAACGAGAGCTCGTAGAACCTTTTGGTTTGCAGTTGTGGGTAGAGCATTTAAATACCTTTCTTTTGATGTGTATTTTGATTGGATGGGAAATAGTTTTGAAAATACTACTTTTTTTCGGCAAGGGGTTAGCCCACAATTTTCTCGAAAAACTGAAAAAAAAATCATTTTTGAGATTTATGCATTAATTGAAAGGCGGCGCGATGCTCTGTACTTTAGTGAAAACCGCATCTTGTTTGGAGGCTTGGTTGAGGAGATAAAGCAATCGAAAGATAATTTGTGATGGGCTGGGTCGAAATTCTGTAATTTTACTTTTTGACTAATTTTTCCGAAACGAGAGCTCGTAGAACCTTTTGGTTTGCAGTTGTGGGTAGAGCATTTAAATACCTTTATTTTGATGTGTATTTTGATTGGGTGGGAAATAGTTTTGAAAATACTACTTTTTTTCGGCAAGGGGTTAGCCCACAATTTTCTCGAAAAACTGAAAAAAAAATCATTTTTGAGATTTATACATCAATTGAAAGGCGGCGCGATGCTCTGTACTTTAGTGAAAACCGCATCTTGTTTGGAGGCTTGGTTGAGGAGATAAAGCAATCGAAAGATAATTTGTGATGGGCTGGGTCGAAATTCTGTAATTTTACTTTTTGACTAATTTTTCCGAAACGAGAGCTCGTAGAACCTTTTGGTTTGCAGTTGTGGGTAGAGCATTTAAATACCTTTCTTTTGATGTGTATTTTGATTGGGTGGGAAATAGTTTTGAAAATACTACTTTTTTTCGGCAAGGGGTTAGCCCACAATTTTCTCGAAAAACTGAAAAAAAATCATATTTGAGATTTATGCATCAATTGAAAGGCGGCGCGATGCTCTGTACTTTAGTGAAAACCGCATCTTGTTTGGAGGCTTGGTTGAGGAGATAAAGCAATCGAAAGATAATTTGTGATGGGCTGGGTCGAAATTCTGTAATTTTACTTTTTGACACAATTTTCGCGAAAAACTGAAGAAAAATCATTTTTGAGATTTATACATCAATTGAAAGGCGGCGCGATGCTCTGTACTTTATTGAAAACCGCATCTAGTTTGGAGGCTTGGTTGAGGAGATAAAGCAATCGAAAGATAATTTGTGATGGGCTGGGTCGAAATTCTGTAATTTTACTTTTTGACTAATTTTTCCGAAACGAGAGCTCGTAGAACCTTTTGGTTTGCAGTTGTGGGTAGAGCATTTAAATACCTTTCTTTTGATGTGTATTTTGATTGGATGGGAAATAGTTTTGAAAATACTACTTTTTTTCGGCAAGGGGTTAGCCCACAATTTTCTCGAAAAACTGAAAAAAAATCATTTTTGAGATTTATGCATTAATTGAAAGGCGGCGCGATGCTCTGAACTTTAGTGAAAACCGCATCTTGTTTGGAGGCTTGGTTGAGGAGATAAAGCAATCGAAAGATAATTTGTGATGGGCTGGGTCGAAATTCTGTAATTTTACTTTTTGACTAATTTTTCCGAAACGAGAGCTCGTAGAACCTTTTGGTTTGCAGTTGTGGGTAGAGCATTTAAATACCTTTCTTTTGATGTGTATTTTGATTGGGTGGGAAATAGTTTTGAAAATACTACTTTTTTTCGGCAAGGGGTTAGCCCACAATTTTCTCGAAAAACTGAAAAAAAAAATCATTTTTGAGATTTATGCATCAATTGAAAGGCGGCGCGATGCTCTGTACTTTAGTGAAAACCGCATCTTGTTTGGAGGCTTGGTTGAGGAGATAAAGCAATCGAAAGATAATTTGTGATGGGCTGGGTCGAAATTCTGTAATTTTACTTTTTGACTAATTTTTCCGAAACGAGAGCTCGTAGAACCTTTTGGTTTGCAGTTGTGGGTAGAGTATTTAAATACCTTTCTTTTGATGTGTATTTTGATTGGGTGGGAAATAGTTTTGAAAATACTACTTTTTTTCGGCAAGGGGTTAGCCCACAATTTTCTCGAAAAACTGAAAAAAAATCATTTTTGAGATTTATGCATCAATTGAAAGGCGGCGCGATGCTCTGTACTTTAGTGAAAACCGCATCTTGTTTGGAGGCTTGGTTGAGGAGATAAAGCAATCGAAAGATAATTTGTGATGGGCTGGGTCGAAATTCTGTAATTTTACTTTTTGACTAATTTTTCCGAAACGAGAGCTCGTAGAACCTTTTGGTTTGCAGTTGTGGGTAGAGCATTTAAATACCTTTCTTTTGATGTGTATTTTGATTGGGTGGGAAATAGTTTTGAAAATACTACTTTTTTTCGGCAAGGGGTTAGCCCACAATTTTCTCGAAAAACTGAAAAAAAAATCATTTTTGAGATTTATGCATCAATTGAAAGGCGGCGCGATGCTCCGTACTTTAGTGAAAACCGCATCTTGTTTGGAGGCTTGGTTGAGGAGATAAAGCAAACGAAAGATAATTTGTGATGGGCTGGGTCGAAATTCTGTAATTTTACTTTTTGACTAATTTTTCCGAAACGAGAGCTCGTAGAACCTTTTGGTTTGCAGTTGTGGGTAGAGCATTTAAATACCTTTCTTTTGATGTGTATTTTGATTGGGTGGGAAATAGTTTTGAAAATACTACTTTTTTTCGGCAAGGGGTTAGCCCACAATTTTCTCGAAAAACTGAAAAAAAATCATTTTTGAGATTTATACATCAATTGAAAGGCGGCGCGATGCTCTGTACTTTAGTGAAAACCGCATCTTGTTTGGAGGCTTGGTTGAGGAGATAAAGCAATCGAAAGATAATTTGTGATGGGCTGGGTCGAAATTCTGTAATTTTACTTTTTGACTAATTTTTCCGAAACGAGAGCTCGTAGAACCTTTTGGTTTGCAGTTGTGGGTAGAGCATTTAAATACCTTTCTTTTGATGTGTATTTTGATTGGGTGGGAAATAGTTTTGAAAATACTACTTTTTTTCGGCAAGGGGTTAGCCCACAATTTTCTCGAAAAACTGAAAAAATATCATATTTGAGATTTATGCATCAATTGAAAGGCGGCGCGATGCTCTGTACTTTAGTGAAAACCGCATCTTGTTTGGAGGCTTGGTTGAGGAGATAAAGCAATCGAAAGATAATTTGTGATGGGCTGGGTCGAAATTCTGTAATTTTACTTTTTGACACAATTTTCTCGAAAAACTGAAGAAAAATCATTTTTGAGATTTATACATCAATTGAAAGGCGGCGCGATGCTCTGTACTTTATTGAAAACCGCATCTTGTTTGGAGGCTTGGTTGAGGAGATAAAGCAATCGAAAGATAATTTGTGATGGGCTGGGTCGAAATTCTGTAATTTTACTTTTTGACTAATTTTTCCGAAACGAGAGCTCGTAGAACCTTTTGGTTTGCAGTTGTGGGTAGAGCATTTAAATACCTTTCTTTTGATGTGTATTTTGATTGGATGGGAAATAGTTTTGAAAATACTACTTTTTTTCGGCAAGGGGTTAGCCCACAATTTTCTCGAAAAACTGAAAAAAAATCATTTTTGAGATTTATGCATTAATTGAAAGGCGGCGCGATGCTCTGTACTTTAGTGAAAACCGCATCTTGTTTGGAGGCTTGGTTGAGGAGATAAAGCAATCGAAAGATAATTTGTGATGGGCTGGGTCGAAATTCTGTAATTTTACTTTTTGACTAATTTTTCCGAAACGAGAGCTCGTAGAACCTTTTGGTTTGCAGTTGTGGGTAGAGCATTTAAATACCTTTCTTTTGATGTGTATTTTGATTGGGTGGGAAATAGTTTTGAAAATACTACTTTTTTTCGGCAAGGGGTTAGCCCACAATTTTCTCGAAAAACTGAAAAAAAAAATCATTTTTGAGATTTATGCATCAATTGAAAGGCGGCGCGATGCTCTGTACTTTAGTGAAAACCGCATCTTGTTTGGAGGCTTGGTTGAGGAGATAAAGCAATCGAAAGATAATTTGTGATGGGCTGGGTCGAAATTCTGTAATTTTACTTTTTGACTAATTTTTCCAAAACGAGAGCTCGTAGAACCTTTTGGTTTGCAGTTGTGGGTAGAGTATTTAAATACCTTTCTTTTGATGTGTATTTTGATTGGGTGGGAAATAGTTTTGAAAATACTACTTTTTTTCGGCAAGGGGTTAGCCCACAATTTTCTCGAAAAACTGAAAAAAAAATCATTTTTGAGATTTATGCATCAATTGAAAGGCGGCGCGATGCTCTGTACTTTAGTGAAAACCGCATCTTGTTTGGAGGCTTGGTTGAGGAGATAAAGCAATCGAAAGATAATTTGTGATGGGCTGGGTCGAAATTCTGTAATTTTACTTTTTGACTAATTTTTCCGAAACGAGAGCTCGTAGAACCTTTTGGTTTGCAGTTGTGGGTAGAGCATTTAAATACCTTTCTTTTGATGTGTATTTTGATTGGGTGGGAAATAGTTTTGAAAATACTACTTTTTTTCGGCAAGGGGTTAGCCCACAATTTTCTCGAAAAACTGAAAAAAAAATCATTTTTGAGATTTATGCATCAATTGAAAGGCGGCGCGATGCTCTGTACTTTAGTGAAAACCGCATCTTGTTTGGAGGCTTGGTTGAGGAGATAAAGCAAACGAAAGATAATTTGTGATGGGCTGGGTCGAAATTCTGTAATTTTACTTTTTGACTAATTTTTCCGAAACGAGAGCTCGTAGAACCTTTTGGTTTGCAGTTGTGGGTAGAGCATTTAAATACCTTTCTTTTGATGTGTATTTTGATTGGGTGGGAAATAGTTTTGAAAATACTACTTTTTTTCGGCAAGGGGTTAGCCCACAATTTTCTCGAAAAACTGAAAAAAAATCATTTTTGAGATTTATGCATCAATTGAAAGGCGGCGCGATGCTCTGTACTTTAGTGAAAACCGCATCTTGTTTGGAGGCTTGGTTGAGGAGATAAAGCAATCGAAAGATAATTTGTGATGGGCTGGGTCGAAATTCTGTAATTTTACTTTTTGACATAATTTTCTCGAAAAACTGAAAGAAAATCATTTTTGAGATTTATGCATCAATTGAAAGGCGGCGCGATGCTCTGTACTTTAGTGAAAACCGCATCTTGTTTGGAGGCTTGGTTGAGGAGATAAAGCAATCGAAAGATAATTTGTGATGGGCTGGGTCGAAATTCTGTAATTTTACTTTTTGACTAATTTTTCCGAAACGAGAGCTCGTAGAACCTTTTGGTTTGCAGTTGTGGGTAGAGCATTTAAATACCTTTCTTTTGATGTGTATTTTGATTGGGTGGGAAATAGTTTTGAAAATACTACTTTTTTTCGGCAAGGGGTTAGCCCACAATTTTCTCGAAAAACTGAAAAAAAAATCATTTTTGAGATTTATGCATCAATTGAAAGGCGGCGCGATGCTCTGTACTTTAGTGAAAACCGCATCTTGTTTGGAGGCTTGGTTGAGGAGATAAAGCAATCGAAAGATAATTTGTGATGGGCTGGGTCGAAATTCTGTAATTTTACTTTTTGACACAATTTTCTCGAAAAACTGAAAAAAAAATCATTTTTGAGATTTATGCATCAATTGAAAGGCGGCGCGATGCTCTGTACTTTAGTGAAAACCGCATCTTGTTTGGAGGCTTGGTTGAGGAGATAAAGCAATCGAAAGATAATTTGTGATGGGCTGGGTCGAAATTCTGTAATTTTACTTTTTGACACAATTTTCTCGAAAAACTGAAAAAAAAATCATTTTTGAGATTTATGCATCAATTGAAAGGCGGCGCGATGCTCTGTACTTTAGTGAAAACCGCATCTTGTTTGGAGGCTTGGTTGAGGAGATAAAGCAATCGAAAGATAATTTGTGATGGGCTGGGTCGAAGTTCTGTAATTTTACTTTTTGACACAATTTTCTCGAAAAACTGAAAAAAAATCATTTTTGAGATTTATACATCAATTGAAAGGCGGCGCGATGCTCTGTACTTTAGTGAAAACCGCATCTTGTTTGGAGGCTTGGTTGAGGAGATAAAGCAATCGAAAGATAATTTGTGATGGGCTGGGTCGAAATTCTGTAATTTTACTTTTTGACTAATTTTTCCGAAACGAGAGCTCGTAGAACCTTTTGGTTTGCAGTTGTGGGTAGAGCATTTAAATATCTTTCTTTTGATGTGTATTTTGATTGGGTGGGAAATAGTTTTGAAAATACTACTTTTTTTCGGCAAGGGGTTAGCCCACAATTTTCTCGAAAAACTGAAAAAAAATCATTTTTGAGATTTATGCATCAATTGAAAGGCGGCGCGATGCTCTGTACTTTAGTGAAAACCGCATCTTGTTTGGAGGCTTGGTTGAGGAGATAAAGCAATCGAAAGATAATTTGTGATGGGCTGGGTCGAAATTCTGTAATTTTACTTTTTGATACAATTTTCTCGAAAAACTGAAAAAAAATCATTTTTGAGATTTATGCATCAATTGAAAGGCGGCGCGATGCTCTGTACTTTAGTGAAAACCGCATCTTGTTTGGAGGCTTGGTTGAGGAGATAAAGCAATCGAAAGATAATTTGTGATGGGCTGGGTCGAAATTCTGTAATTTTACTTTTTGACTAATTTTTCCGAAACGAGAGCTCGTAGAACCTTTTGGTTTGCAGTTGTGGGTAGAGCATTTAAATACCTTTCTTTTGATGTGTATTTTGATTGGGTGGGAAATAGTTTTGAAAATACTACTTTTTTTCGGCAAGGGGTTAGCCCACAATTTTCTCGAAAAACTGAAAAAAAATCATTTTTGAGATTTATGCATCAATTGAAAGGCGGCGCGATGCTCTGTACTTTAGTGAAAACCGCATCTTGTTTGGAGGCTTGGTTGAGGAGATAAAGCAATCGAAAGATAATTTGTGATGGGCTGGGTCGAAATTCTGTAATTTTACTTTTTGACTAATTTTTCCGAAACGAGAGCTCGTAGAACCTTTTGGTTTGCAGTTGTGGGTAGAGCATTTAAATACCTTTCTTTTGATGTGTATTTTGATTGGGTGGGAAATAGTTTTGAAAATACTACTTTTTTTCGGCAAGGGGTTAGCCCACAATTTTCTCGAAAAACTGAAAAAAAATCATTTTTGAGATTTATGCATCAATTGAAAGGCGGCGCGATGCTCTGTACTTTAGTGAAAACCGCATCTTGTATGGAGGCTTAGTTGAGGAGATAAAGCAATCGAAAGATAGTTTGTGATGGGCTGGGTCGAAATTCTGTAATTTTACTTTTTGACTAATTTTTTCCGAAACGAGAGCTCGTAGAACCTTTTGGTTTGCAGTTGTGGGTAGAGCATTTAAATACCTTTCTTTTGATGTGTATTTTGATTGGGTGGGAAATAGTTTTGAAAATACTACTTTTTTTCGGCAAGGGGTTAGCCCACAATTTTCTCGAAAAACTGAAAAAAAAATCATTTTTGAGATTTATGCATCAATTGAAAGGCGGCGCGATGCTCTGTACTTTAGTGAAAACCGCATCTTGTTTGGAGGCTTGGTTGAGGAGATAAAGCAATCGAAAGATAATTTGTGATGGGCTGGGTCGAAATTCTGTAATTTTACTTTTTGACACAATTTTCTCGAAAAACTGAAAAAAAATCATTTTTGAAATTTATACATCAATTGAAAGGCGGCGCGATGCTCTGTACTTTAGTGAAAACCGCATCTTGTTTGGAGGCTTGGTTGAGGAGATAAAGCAATCGAAAGATAATTTGTGATGGGCTGGGTCGAAATTCTGTAATTTTACTTTTTGACACAATTTTCTCGAAAAACTGAAAAAAAATCATTTTTGAGATTTATACATCAATTGAAAGGCGGCGCGATGCTCTGTACTTTAGTGAAAACCGCATCTTGTTTGGAGGCTTGGTTGAGGAGATAAAGCAATCGAAAGATAATTTGTGATGGGCTGGGTCGAAATTCTGTAATTTTACTTTTTGACTAATTTTTCCGAAACGAGAGCTCGTAGAACCTTTTGGTTTGCAGTTGTGGGTAGAGCATTTAAATACCTTTCTTTTGATGTGTATTTTGATTGGGTGGGAAATAGTTTTGAAAATACTACTTTTTTTCGGCAAGGGGTTAGCCCACAATTTTCTCGAAAAACTGAAAAAAAATCATTTTTGAGATTTATGCATCAATTGAAAGGCGGCGCGATGCTCTGTACTTTAGTGAAAACCGCATCTTGTTTGGAGGCTTGGTTGAGGAGATAAAGCAATCGAAAGATAATTTGTGATGGGCTGGGTCGAAATTCTGTAATTTTACTTTTTGACTAATTTTTCCGAAACGAGAGCTCGTAGAACCTTTTGGTTTGCAGTTGTGGGTAGAGCATTTAAATACCTTTCTTTTGATGTGTATTTTGATTGGGTGGGAAATAGTTTTGAAAATACTACTTTTTGTCGGCAAGGGGTTAGCCCACAATTTTCTCGAAAAACTGAAAAAAAATCATTTTTGAGATTTATGCATCAATTGAAAGGCGGCGCGATGCTCTGTACTTTAGTGAAAACCGCATCTTGTTTGGAGGCTTGGTTGAGGAGATAAAGCAATCGAAAGATAATTTGTGATGGGCTGGGTCGAAATTCTGTAATTTTACTTTTTGACACAATTTTCTCGAAAAACTGAAAAAAAAAATCATTTTTGAGATTTATACATCAATTGAAAGGCGGCGCGATGCTCTGTACTTTAGTGAAAACCGCATCTTGTTTGGAGGCTTGGTTGAGGAGATAAAGCAATCGAAAGATAATTTGTGATGGGCTGGGTCGAAATTCTGTAATTTTACTTTTTGACACAATTTTCTCGAAAAACTGAAAAAAAATCATTTTTGAGATTTATACATCAATTGAAAGGCGGCGCGATGCTCTGTACTTTAGTGAAAACCGCATCTTGTTTGGAGGCTTGGTTGAGGAGATAAAGCAATCGAAAGATAATTTGTGATGGGCTGGGTCGAAATTCTGTAATTTTACTTTTTGACACAATTTTCTCGAAAAACTGAAAAAAAAAAATCATTTTTGAGATTTATACATCAATTGAAAGGCGGCGCGATGCTCTGTACTTTAGTGAAAACCGCATCTTGTTTGGAGGCTTGGTTGAGGAGATAAAGCAATCGAAAGATAATTTGTGATGGGCTGGGTCGAAATTCTGTAATTTTACTTTTTGACACAATTTTCTCGAAAAACTGAAAAAAAATCATTTTTGAGATTTATGCAATCAATTGAAAGGCGGCGCGATGCTCTGTACTTTAGTGAAAACCGCATCTTGTTTGGAGGCTTGGTTGAGGAGATAAAGCAATCGAAAGATAATTTGTGATGGGCTGGGTCGAAATTCTGTAATTTTACTTTTTGACTAATTTTTTCCGAAACGAGAGCTCGTAGAACCTTTTGGTTTGCAGTTGTGGGTAGAGCATTTAAATACCTTTCTTTTGATGTGTATTTTGATTGGGTGGGAAATAGTTTTGAAAATACTACTTTTTTTCGGCAAGGGGTTAGCCCACAATTTTCTCGAAAAACTGAAAAAAAAATCATTTTTGAGATTTATGCATCAATTGAAAGGCGGCGCGATGCTCTGTACTTTAGTGAAAACCGCATCTTGTTTGGAGGCTTGGTTGAGGAGATAAAGCAATCGAAAGATAATTTGTGATGGGCTGGGTCGAAATTCTGTAATTTTACTTTTTGACACAATTTTCTCGAAAAACTGAAAAAAAATCATTTTTGAAATTTATACATCAATTGAAAGGCGGCGCGATGCTCTGTACTTTAGTGAAAACCGCATCTTGTTTGGAGGCTTGGTTGAGGAGATAAAGCAATCGAAAGATAATTTGTGATGGGCTGGGTCGAAATTCTGTAATTTTACTTTTTGACACAATTTTCTCGAAAAACTGAAAAAAAATCATTTTTGAGATTTATACATCAATTGAAAGGCGGCGCGATGCTCTGTACTTTAGTGAAAACCGCATCTTGTTTGGAGGCTTGGTTGAGGAGATAAAGCAATCGAAAGATAATTTGTGATGGGCTGGGTCGAAATTCTGTAATTTTACTTTTTGACTAATTTTTCCGAAACGAGAGCTCGTAGAACCTTTTGGTTTGCAGTTGTGGGTAGAGCATTTAAATACCTTTCTTTTGATGTGTATTTTGATTGGGTGGGAAATAGTTTTGAAAATACTACTTTTTTTCGGCAAGGGGTTAGCCCACAATTTTCTCGAAAAACTGAAAAAAAATCATTTTTGAGATTTATGCATCAATTGAAAGGCGGCGCGATGCTCTGTACTTTAGTGAAAACCGCATCTTGTTTGGAGGCTTGGTTGAGGAGATAAAGCAATCGAAAGATAATTTGTGATGGGCTGGGTCGAAATTCTGTAATTTTACTTTTTGACTAATTTTTCCGAAACGAGAGCTCGTAGAACCTTTTGGTTTGCAGTTGTGGGTAGAGCATTTAAATACCTTTCTTTTGATGTGTATTTTGATTGGGTGGGAAATAGTTTTGAAAATACTACTTTTTGTCGGCAAGGGGTTAGCCCACAATTTTCTCGAAAAACTGAAAAAAAATCATTTTTGAGATTTATGCATCAATTGAAAGGCGGCGCGATGCTCTGTACTTTAGTGAAAACCGCATCTTGTTTGGAGGCTTGGTTGAGGAGATAAAGCAATCGAAAGATAATTTGTGATGGGCTGGGTCGAAATTCTGTAATTTTACTTTTTGACACAATTTTCTCGAAAAACTGAAAAAAAAAATCATTTTTGAGATTTATACATCAATTGAAAGGCGGCGCGATGCTCTGTACTTTAGTGAAAACCGCATCTTGTTTGGAGGCTTGGTTGAGGAGATAAAGCAATCGAAAGATAATTTGTGATGGGCTGGGTCGAAATTCTGTAATTTTACTTTTTGACACAATTTTCTCGAAAAACTGAAAAAAAATCATTTTTGAGATTTATACATCAATTGAAAGGCGGCGCGATGCTCTGTACTTTAGTGAAAACCGCATCTTGTTTGGAGGCTTGGTTGAGGAGATAAAGCAATCGAAAGATAATTTGTGATGGGCTGGGTCGAAATTCTGTAATTTTACTTTTTGACACAATTTTCTCGAAAAACTGAAAAAAAAAATCATTTTTGAGATTTATACATCAATTGAAAGGCGGCGCGATGCTCTGTACTTTAGTGAAAACCGCATCTTGTTTGGAGGCTTGGTTGAGGAGATAAAGCAATCGAAAGATAATTTGTGATGGGCTGGGTCGAAATTCTGTAATTTTACTTTTTGACACAATTTTCTCGAAAAACTGAAAAAAAATCATTTTTGAGATTTATGCATCAATTGAAAGGCGGCGCGATGCTCTGTACTTTAGTGAAAACCGCATCTTGTTTGGAGGCTTGGTTGAGGAGATAAAGCAATCGAAAGATAATTTGTGATGGGCTGGGTCGAAATTCTGTAATTTTACTTTTTGACACAATTTTCTCGAAAAACTGAAAAAAATCATTTTTGAGATTTATACATCAATTGAAAGGCGGCGCGATGCTCTGTACTTTAGTGAAAACCGCATCTTGTTTGGAGGCTTGGTTGAGGAGATAAAGCAATCGAAAGATAATTTGTGATGGGCTGGGTCGAAATTCTGTAATTTTACTTTTTGACTAATTTTTCCGAAACGAGAGCTCGTAGAACCTTTTGGTTTGCAGTTGTGGGTAGAGCATTTAAATATCTTTCTTTTGATGTGTATTTTGATTGGGTGGGAAATAGTTTTGAAAATACTACTTTTTTTCGGCAAGGGGTTAGCCCACAATTTTCTCGAAAAACTGAAAAAAAATCATTTTTGAGATTTATGCATCAATTGAAAGGCGGCGCGATGCTCTGTACTTTAGTGAAAACCGCATCTTGTTTGGAGGCTTGGTTGAGGAGATAAAGCAATCGAAAGATAATTTGTGATGGGCTGGGTCGAAATTCTGTAATTTTACTTTTTGACACAATTTTCTCGAAAAACTGAAAAAAATCATTTTTGAGATTTATACATCAATTGAAAGGCGGCGCGATGCTCTGTACTTTAGTGAAAACCGCATCTTGTTTGGAGGCTTGGTTGAGGAGATAAAGCAATCGAAAGATAATTTGTGATGGGCTGGGTCGAAATTCTGTAATTTTACTTTTTGACTAATTTTTCCGAAACGAGAGCTCGTAGAACCTTTTGGTTTGCAGTTGTGGGTAGAGCATTTAAATACCTTTCTTTTGATGTGTATTTTGATTGGGTGGGAAATAGTTTTGAAAATACTACTTTTTTTCGGCAAGGGGTTAGCCCACAATTTTCTCGAAAAACTGAAAAAAAATCATTTTTGAGATTTATGCATCAATTGAAAGGCGGCGCGATGCTCTGTACTTTAGTGAAAACCGCATCTTGTTTGGAGGCTTGGTTGAGGAGATAAAGCAATCGAAAGATAATTTGTGATGGGCTGGGTCGAAATTCTGTAATTTTACTTTTTGACTAATTTTTCCGAAACGAGAGCTCGTAGAACCTTTTGGTTTGCAGTTGTGGGTAGAGCATTTAAATACCTTTCTTTTGATGTGTATTTTGATTGGGTGGGAAATAGTTTTGAAAATACTACTTTTTTTCGGCAAGGGGTTAGCCCACAATTTTCTCGAAAAACTGAAAAAAAATCATTTTTGAGATTTATGCATCAATTGAAAGGCGGCGCGATGCTCTGTACTTTAGTGAAAACCGCATCTTGTTTGGAGGCTTGGTTGAGGAGATAAAGCAATCGAAAGATAATTTGTGATGGGCTGGGTCGAAATTCTGTAATTTTACTTTTTGACTAATTTTTTCCGAAACGAGAGCTCGTAGAACCTTTTGGTTTGCAGTTGTGGGTAGAGCATTTAAATACCTTTCTTTTGATGTGTATTTTGATTGGGTGGGAAATAGTTTTGAAAATACTACTTTTTTTCGGCAAGGGGTTAGCCCACAATTTTCTCGAAAAACTGAAAAAAAAATCATTTTTGAGATTTATGCATCAATTGAAAGGCGGCGCGATGCTCTGTACTTTAGTGAAAACCGCATCTTGTTTGGAGGCTTGGTTGAGGAGATAAAGCAATCGAAAGATAATTTGTGATGGGCTGGGTCGAAATTCTGTAATTTTACTTTTTGACACAATTTTCTCGAAAAACTGAAAAAAAATCATTTTTGAAATTTATACATCAATTGAAAGGCGGCGCGATGCTCTGTACTTTAGTGAAAACCGCATCTTGTTTGGAGGCTTGGTTGAGGAGATAAAGCAATCGAAAGATAATTTGTGATGGGCTGGGTCGAAATTCTGTAATTTTACTTTTTGACACAATTTTCTCGAAAAACTGAAAAAAAATCATTTTTGAGATTTATACATCAATTGAAAGGCGGCGCGATGCTCTGTACTTTAGTGAAAACCGCATCTTGTTTGGAGGCTTGGTTGAGGAGATAAAGCAATCGAAAGATAATTTGTGATGGGCTGGGTCGAAATTCTGTAATTTTACTTTTTGACTAATTTTTCCGAAACGAGAGCTCGTAGAACCTTTTGGTTTGCAGTTGTGGGTAGAGCATTTAAATACCTTTCTTTTGATGTGTATTTTGATTGGGTGGGAAATAGTTTTGAAAATACTACTTTTTTTCGGCAAGGGGTTAGCCCACAATTTTCTCGAAAAACTGAAAAAAAAATCATTTTTGAGATTTATGCATCAATTGAAAGGCGGCGCGATGCTCTGTACTTTAGTGAAAACCGCATCTTGTTTGGAGGCTTGGTTGAGGAGATAAAGCAATCGAAAGATAATTTGTGATGGGCTGGGTCGAAATTCTGTAATTTTACTTTTTGACTAATTTTTCCGAAACGAGAGCTCGTAGAACCTTTTGGTTTGCAGTTGTGGGTAGAGCATTTAAATACCTTTCTTTTGATGTGTATTTTGATTGGGTGGGAAATAGTTTTGAAAATACTACTTTTTGTCGGCAAGGGGTTAGCCCACAATTTTCTCGAAAAACTGAAAAAAAATCATTTTTGAGATTTATGCATCAATTGAAAGGCGGCGCGATGCTCTGTACTTTAGTGAAAACCGCATCTTGTTTGGAGGCTTGGTTGAGGAGATAAAGCAATCGAAAGATAATTTGTGATGGGCTGGGTCGAAATTCTGTAATTTTACTTTTTGACACAATTTTCTCGAAAAACTGAAAAAAAAAATCATTTTTGAGATTTATACATCAATTGAAAGGCGGCGCGATGCTCTGTACTTTAGTGAAAACCGCATCTTGTTTGGAGGCTTGGTTGAGGAGATAAAGCAATCGAAAGATAATTTGTGATGGGCTGGGTCGAAATTCTGTAATTTTACTTTTTGACACAATTTTCTCGAAAAACTGAAAAAAAATCATTTTTGAGATTTATACATCAATTGAAAGGCGGCGCGATGCTCTGTACTTTAGTGAAAACCGCATCTTGTTTGGAGGCTTGGTTGAGGAGATAAAGCAATCGAAAGATAATTTGTGATGGGCTGGGTCGAAATTCTGTAATTTTACTTTTTGACACAATTTTCTCGAAAAACTGAAAAAAAAAATCATTTTTGAGATTTATACATCAATTGAAAGGCGGCGCGATGCTCTGTACTTTAGTGAAAACCGCATCTTGTTTGGAGGCTTGGTTGAGGAGATAAAGCAATCGAAAGATAATTTGTGATGGGCTGGGTCGAAATTCTGTAATTTTACTTTTTGACACAATTTTCTCGAAAAACTGAAAAAAAATCATTTTTGAGATTTATGCATCAATTGAAAGGCGGCGCGATGCTCTGTACTTTAGTGAAAACCGCATCTTGTTTGGAGGCTTGGTTGAGGAGATAAAGCAATCGAAAGATAATTTGTGATGGGCTGGGTCGAAATTCTGTAATTTTACTTTTTGACTAATTTTTCCGAAACGAGAGCTCGTAGAACCTTTTGGTTTGCAGTTGTGGGTAGAGCATTTAAATACCTTTCTTTTGATGTGTATTTTGATTGGGTGGGAAATAGTTTTGAAAATACTACTTTTTTTCGGCAAGGGGTTAGCCCACAATTTTCTCGAAAAACTGAAAAAAAAATCATTTTTGAGATTTATGCATCAATTGAAAGGCGGCGCGATGCTCTGTACTTTAGTGAAAACCGCATCTTGTTTGGAGGCTTGGTTGAGGAGATAAAGCAATCGAAAGATAATTTGTGATGGGCTGGGTCCAAATTCTGTAATTTTACTTTTTGACACAATTTTCTCGAAAAACTGAAAAAAAATCATTTTTGAGATTTATACATCAATTGAAAGGCGGCGCGATGCTCTGTACTTTAGTGAAAACCGCATCTTGTTTGGAGGCTTGGTTGAGGAGATAAAGCAATCGAAAGATAATTTGTGATGGGCTGGGTCGAAATTCTGTAATTTTACTTTTTGACTAATTTTTCCGAAACGAGAGCTCGTAGAACCTTTTGGTTTGCAGTTGTGGGTAGAGCATTTAAATACCTTTCTTTTGATGTGTATTTTGATTGGGTGGGAAATAGTTTTGAAAATACTACTTTTTTTCGGCAAGGGGTTAGCCCACAATTTTCTCGAAAAACTGAAAAAAAATCATTTTTGAGATTTATGCATCAATTGAAAGGCGGCGCGATGCTCTGTACTTTAGTGAAAACCGCATCTTGTTTGAAGGCTTGGTTGAGGAGATAAAGCAATCGAAAGATAATTTGTGATGGGCTGGGTCGAAATTCTGTAATTTTACTTTTTGACACAATTTTCTCGAAAAACTGAAAAAAAATCATTTTTGAGATTTATGCATCAATTGAAAGGCGGCGCGATGCTCTGTACTTTAGTGAAAACCGCATCTTGTTTGGAGGCTTGGTTGAGGAGATAAAGCAATCGAAAGATAATTTGTGATGGGCTGGGTCGAAATTCTGTAATTTTACTTTTTGACACAATTTTCTCGAAAAACTGAATAAAAATCATTTTTGAGATTTATGCATCAATTGAAAGGCGGCGCGATGCTCTGTACTTTAGTGAAAACCGCATCTTGTTTGGAGGCTTGGTTGAGGAGATAAAGCAATCGAAAGATAATTTGTGATGGGCTGGGTCGAAATTCTGTAATTTTACTTTTTGACTAATTTTTTCCGAAACGAGAGCTCGTAGAACCTTTTGGTTTGCAGTTGTGGGTAGAGCATTTAAATACCTTTCTTTTGATGTGTATTTTGATTGGGTGGGAAATAGTTTTGAAAATACTACTTTTTTTCGGCAAGGGGTTAGCCCACAATTTTCTCGAAAAACTGAAAAAAAAATCATTTTTGAGATTTATGCATCAATTGAAAGGCGGCGCGATGCTCTGTACTTTAGTGAAAACCGCATCTTGTTTGGAGGCTTGGTTGAGGAGATAAAGCAATCGAAAGATAATTTGTGATGGGCTGGGTCGAAATTCTGTAATTTTACTTTTTGACACAATTTTCTCGAAAAACTGAAAAAAAATCATTTTTGAAATTTATACATCAATTGAAAGGCGGCGCGATGCTCTGTACTTTAGTGAAAACCGCATCTTGTTTGGAGGCTTGGTTGAGGAGATAAAGCAATCGAAAGATAATTTGTGATGGGCTGGGTCGAAATTCTGTAATTTTACTTTTTGACACAATTTTCTCGAAAAACTGAAAAAAAATCATTTTTGAGATTTATACATCAATTGAAAGGCGGCGCGATGCTCTGTACTTTAGTGAAAACCGCATCTTGTTTGGAGGCTTGGTTGAGGAGATAAAGCAATCGAAAGATAATTTGTGATGGGCTGGGTCGAAATTCTGTAATTTTACTTTTTGACTAATTTTTCCGAAACGAGAGCTCGTAGAACCTTTTGGTTTGCAGTTGTGGGTAGAGCATTTAAATACCTTTCTTTTGATGTGTATTTTGATTGGGTGGGAAATAGTTTTGAAAATACTACTTTTTTTCGGCAAGGGGTTAGCCCACAATTTTCTCGAAAAACTGAAAAAAAATCATTTTTGAGATTTATGCATCAATTGAAAGGCGGCGCGATGCTCTGTACTTTAGTGAAAACCGCATCTTGTTTGGAGGCTTGGTTGAGGAGATAAAGCAATCGAAAGATAATTTGTGATGGGCTGGGTCGAAATTCTGTAATTTTACTTTTTGACTAATTTTTCCGAAACGAGAGCTCGTAGAACCTTTTGGTTTGCAGTTGTGGGTAGAGCATTTAAATACCTTTCTTTTGATGTGTATTTTGATTGGGTGGGAAATAGTTTTGAAAATACTACTTTTTGTCGGCAAGGGGTTAGCCCACAATTTTCTCGAAAAACTGAAAAAAAATCATTTTTGAGATTTATGCATCAATTGAAAGGCGGCGCGATGCTCTGTACTTTAGTGAAAACCGCATCTTGTTTGGAGGCTTGGTTGAGGAGATAAAGCAATCGAAAGATAATTTGTGATGGGCTGGGTCGAAATTCTGTAATTTTACTTTTTGACACAATTTTCTCGAAAAACTGAAAAAAAATCATTTTTGAGATTTATGCATCAATTGAAAGGCGGCGCGATGCTCTGTACTTTAGTGAAAACCGCATCTTGTTTGGAGGCTTGGTTGAGGAGATAAAGCAATCGAAAGATAATTTGTGATGGGCTGGGTCGAAATTCTGTAATTTTACTTTTTGACACAATTTTCTCGAAAAACTGAAAAAAAATCATTTTTGAGATTTATGCATCAATTGAAAGGCGGCGCGATGCTCTGTACTTTAGTGAAAACCGCATCTTGTTTGGAGGCTTGGTTGAGGAGATAAAGCAATCGAAAGATAATTTGTGATGGGCTGGGTCGAAATTCTGTAATTTTACTTTTTGACACAATTTTCTCGAAAAACTGAAAAAAAATCATTTTTGAGATTTATACATCAATTGAAAGGCGGCGCGATGCTCTGTACTTTAGTGAAAACCGCATCTTGTTTGGAGGCTTGGTTGAGGAGATAAAGCAATCGAAAGATAATTTGTGATGGGCTGGGTCGAAATTCTGTAATTTTACTTTTTGACTAATTTTTCCGAAACGAGAGCTCGTAGAACCTTTTGGTTTGCAGTTGTGGGTAGAGCATTTAAATACCTTTCTTTTGATGTGTATTTTGATTGGGTGGGAAATAGTTTTGAAAATACTACTTTTTTTCGGCAAGGGGTTAGCCCACAATTTTCTCGAAAAACTGAAAAAAAATCATATTTGAGATTTATGCATCAATTGAAAGGCGGCGCGATGCTCTGTACTTTAGTGAAAACCGCATCTTGTTTGGAGGCTTGGTTGAGGAGGTAAAGCAATCGAAAGATAATTTGTGATGGGCTGGGTCGAAATTCTGTAATTTTACTTTTGACTAATTTTTCCGAAACGAGAGCTCGTAGAACCTTTTGGTTTGCAGTTGTGGGTAGAGCATTTAAATACCTTTCTTTTGATGTGTATTTTGATTGGGTGGGAAATAGTTTTGAAAATACTACTTTTTTTCGGCAAGGGGTTAGCCCACAATTTTCTCGAAAAACTGAAAAAAAAAATCATTTTTGGGATTTATGCATCAATTGAAAGGCTGCGCGATGCTCTGTACTTTAGTGAAAACCGCATCTTGTTTGGAGGCTTGGTTGAGGAGATAAAGCAATCGAAAGATAATTTGTGATGGGCTGGGTCCAAATTCTGTAATTTTACTTTTTGACTAATTTTTCCGAAACGAGAGCTCGTAGAACCTTTTGGTTTGCAGTTGTGGGTAGAGCATTTAAATACCTTTCTTTTGATGTGTATTTTGATTGGGTGGGAAATAGTTTTGAAAATACTACTTTTTTTCGGCAAGGGGTTAGCCCACAATTTTCTCGAAAAACTGAAAAAAAATCATATTTGAGATTTATGCATCAATTGAAAGGCGGCGCGATGCTCTGTACTTTAGTGAAAACCGCATCTTGTTTGGAGGCTTGGTTGAGGAGATAAAGCAATCGAAAGATAATTTGTGATGGGCTGGGTCGAAATTCTGTAATTTTACTTTTTGACACAATTTTCTCGAAAAACTGAATAAAAATCATTTTTGAGATTTATGCATCAATTGAAAGGCGGCGCGATGCTCTGTACTTTAGTGAAAACCGCATCTTGTTTGGAGGCTTGGTTGAGGAGATAAAGCAATCGAAAGATAATTTGTGATGGGCTGGGTCGAAATTCTGTAATTTTACTTTTTGACACAATTTTCTCGAAAAACTGAAAAAAAATCATTTTTGAGATTTATGCATCAATTGAAAGGCGGCGCGATGCTCTGTACTTTAGTGAAAACCGCATCTTGTTTGGAGGCTTGGTTGAGGAGATAAAGCAATCGAAAGATAATTTGTGATGGGCTGGGTCGAAATTCTGTAATTTTACTTTTTGACACAATTTTCTCCAAAAACTGAAAAAAAATCATTTTTGAGATTTATGCATCAATTGAAAGGCGGCGCGATGCTCTGTACTTTAGTGAAAACCGCATCTTGTTTGGAGGCTTGGTTGAGGAGATAAAGCAATCGAAAGATAATTTGTGATGGGCTGGGTCGAAATTCTGTAATTTTACTTTTTGACACAATTTTCTCGAAAAACTGAAAAAAAATCATTTTTGAGATTTATGCATCAATTGAAAGGCGGCGCGATGCTCTGTACTTTAGTGAAAACCGCATCTTGTTTGGAGGCTTGGTTGAGGAGATAAAGCAATCGAAAGATAATTTGTGATGGGCTGGGTCGAAATTCTGTAATTTTACTTTTTGACACAATTTTCTCGAAAAACTGAAAAAAAATCATTTTTGAGATTTATACATCAATTGAAAGGCGGCGCGATGCTCTGTACTTTAGTGAAAACCGCATCTTGTTTGGAGGCTTGGTTGAGGAGATAAAGCAATCGAAAGATAATTTGTGATGGGCTGGGTCGAAATTCTGTAATTTTACTTTTTGACTAATTTTTCCGAAACGAGAGCTCGTAGAACCTTTTGGTTTGCAGTTGTGGGTAGAGCATTTAAATACCTTTCTTTTGATGTGTATTTTGATTGGGTGGGAAATAGTTTTGAAAATACTACTTTTTTTCGGCAAGGGGTTAGCCCACAATTTTCTCGAAAAACTGAAAAAAAATCATATTTGAGATTTATGCATCAATTCAATTGAAAGGCGGCGCGATGCTCTGTACTTTAGTGAAAACCGCATCTTGTTTGGAGGCTTGGTTGAGGAGGTAAAGCAATCGAAAGATAATTTGTGATGGGCTGGGTCGAAATTCTGTAATTTTACTTTTGACTAATTTTTCCGAAACGAGAGCTCGTAGAACCTTTTGGTTTGCAGTTGTGGGTAGAGCATTTAAATACCTTTCTTTTGATGTGTATTTTGATTGGGTGGGAAATAGTTTTGAAAATACTACTTTTTTTCGGCAAGGGGTTAGCCCACAATTTTCTCGAAAAACTGAAAAAAAAAAATCATTTTTGAGATTTATGCATCAATTGAAAGGCTGCGCGATGCTCTGTACTTTAGTGAAAACCGCATCTTGTTTGGAGGCTTGGTTGAGGAGATAAAGCAATCGAAAGATAATTTGTGATGGGCTGGGTCCAAATTCTGTAATTTTACTTTTTGACTAATTTTTCCGAAACGAGAGCTCGTAGAACCTTTTGGTTTGCAGTTGTGGGTAGAGCATTTAAATACCTTTCTTTTGATGTGTATTTTGATTGGGTGGGAAATAGTTTTGAAAATACTACTTTTTTTCGGCAAGGGGTTAGCCCACAATTTTCTCGAAAAACTGAAAAAAAATCATAATTGAGATTTATGCATCAATTGAAAGGCGGCGCGATGCTCTGTACTTTAGTGAAAACCGCATCTTGTTTGGAGGCTTGGTTGAGGAGATAAAGCAATTGAAAGATAATTTGTGATGGGCTGGGTCGAAATTCTGTAATTTTATTTTTTGACACAATTTTCTCGAAAAACTGAAAAAAAAATCATTTTTGAGATTTATACATCAATTGAAAGGCGGCGCGATGCTCTGTACTTTAGTGAAAACCGCATCTTGTTTGGAGGCTTGGTTGAGGAGATAAAGCAATCGAAAGATAATTTGTGATGGGCTGGGTCGAAATTCTGTAATTTTACTTTTTGACTAATTTTTCCGAAACGAGAGCTCGTAGAACCTTTTGGTTTGCAGTTGTGAGTAGAGCATTTAAATACCTTTCTTTTGATGTGTATTTTGATTGGGTGGGAAATAGTTTTGAAAATACTACTTTTTTTCGGCAAGGGGTTAGCCCACAATTTTCTCGAAAAACTGAAAAAAAATCATTTTTGAGATTTATGCATCAATTGAAAGGCGGCGCGATGCTCTGTACTTTAGTGAAAACCGCATCTTGTTTGGAGGCTTGGTTGAGGAGATAAAGCAATCGAAAGATAATTTGTGATGGGCTGGGTCGAAATTCTGTAATTTTACTTTTTGACTAATTTTTCCGAAACGAGAGCTCGTAGAACCTTTTGGTTTGCAGTTGTGGGTAGAGCATTTAAATACCTTTCTTTTGATGTGTATTTTGATTGGGTGGGAAATAGTTTTGAAAATACTACTTTTTTTCGGCAAGGGGTTAGCCCACAATTTTCTCGAAAAACTGAAAAAAAATCATTTTTGAGATTTATGCATCAATTGAAAGGCGGCGCGATGCTCTGTACTTTAGTGAAAACCGCATCTTGTTTGGAGGCTTGGTTGAGGAGATAAAGCAATCGAAAGATAATTTGTGATGGGCTGGGTCGAAATTCTGTAATTTTACTTTTTGACACAATTTTCTCGAAAAACTGAAAAAAAATCATTTTTGAGATTTATGCATCAATTGAAAGGCGGCGCGATGCTCTGTACTTTAGTGAAAACCGCATCTTGTTTGGAGGCTTGGTTGAGGAGATAAAGCAATCGAAAGATAATTTGTGATGGGCTGGGTCGAAATTCTGTAATTTTACTTTTTGACACAATTTTCTCGAAAAACTGAAAAAAAATCATTTTTGAGATTTATGCATCAATTGAAAGGCGGCGCAATGCTCTGTACTTTAGTGAAAACCGCATCTTGTTTGGAGGCTTGGTTGAGGAGATAAAGCAATCGAAAGATAATTTGTGATGGGCTGGGTCGAAATTCTGTAATTTTACTTTTTGACACAATTTTCTCGAAAAACTGAAAAAAAATCATTTTTGAGATTTATACATCAATTGAAAGGCGGCGCGATGCTCTGTACTTTAGTGAAAACCGCATCTTGTTTGGAGGCTTGGTTGAGGAGATAAAGCAATCGAAAGATAATTTGTGATGGGCTGGGTCGAAATTCTGTAATTTTACTTTTTGACTAATTTTTCCGAAACGAGAGCTCGTAGAACCTTTTGGTTTGCAGTTGTGGGTAGAGCATTTAAATACCTTTCTTTTGATGTGTATTTTGATTGGGTGGGAAATAGTTTTGAAAATACTACTTTTTTTCGGCAAGGGGTTAGCCCACAATTTTCTCGAAAAACTGAAAAAAAATCATATTTGAGATTTATGCATCAATTGAAAGGCGGCGCGATGCTCTGTACTTTAGTGAAAACCGCATCTTGTTTGGAGGCTTGGTTGAGGAGATAAAGCAATCGAAAGATAATTTGTGATGGGCTGGGTCGAAATTCTGTAATTTTACTTTTGACTAATTTTTCCGAAACGAGAGCTCGTAGAACCTTTTGGTTTGCAGTTGTGGGTAGAGCATTTAAATACCTTTCTTTTGATGTGTATTTTGATTGGGTGGGAAATAGTTTTGAAAATACTACTTTTTTTCGGCAAGGGGTTAGCCCACAATTTTCTCGAAAAACTGAAAAAAAATCATATTTGAGATTTATGCATCAATTCAATTGAAAGGCGGCGCGATGCTCTGTACTTTAGTGAAAACCGCATCTTGTTTGGAGGCTTGGTTGAGGAGATAAAGCAATCGAAAGATAATTTGTGATGGGCTGGGTCCAAATTCTGTAATTTTACTTTTTGACTAATTTTTCCGAAACGAGAGCTCGTAGAACCTTTTGGTTTGCAGTTGTGGGTAGAGCATTTAAATAGCTTTCTTTTGATGTGTATTTTGATTGGGTGGGAAATAGTTTTGAAAATACTACTTTTTTTCGGCAAGGGGTTAGCCCACAATTTTCTCGAAAAACTGAAAAAAATCATTTTTGAGATTTATGCATCAATTGAAAGGCGGTGCGATGCTCTGTACTTTAGTGAAAACCGCATCTTGTTTGGAGGCTTGGTTGAGGAGATAAAGCAATCGAAAGATAATTTGTGATGGGCTGGGTCGAAATTCTGTAATTTTACTTTTTGACTAATTTTTCCGAAACGAGAGCTCGTAGAACCTTTTGGTTTGCAGTTGTGGGTAGAGCATTTAAATACCTTTCTTTTGATGTGTATTTTGATTGGGTGGGAAATAGTTTTGAAAATACTACTTTTTTTCGGCAAGGGGTTAGCCCACAATTTTCTCGAAAAACTGAAAAAAAATCATTTTTGAGATTTATGCATCAATTGAAAGGCGGCGCGATGCTCTGTACTTTAGTGAAAACCGCATCTTGTTTGGAGGCTTGGTTGAGGAGATAAAGCAATCGAAAGATAATTTGTGATGGGCTGGGTCGAAATTCTGTAATTTTACTTTTTGACACAATTTTCTCGAAAAACTGAAAAAAAATCATTTTTGAGATTTATACATCAATTGAAAGGCGGCGCGATGCTCTGTACTTTAGTGAAAACCGCATCTTGTTTGGAGGCTTGGTTGAGGAGATAAAGCAATCGAAAGATAATTTGTGATGGGCTGGGTCGAAATTCTGTAATTTTACTTTTTGACTAATTTTTCCGAAACGAGAGCTCGTAGAACCTTTTGGTTTGCAGTTGTGGGTAGAGCATTTAAATACCTTTCTTTTGATGTGTATTTTGATTGGGTGGGAAATAGATTTGAAAATACTACTTTTTTTCGGCAAGGGGTTAGCCCACAATTTTCTCGAAAAACTGAAAAAAAATCATTTTTGAGATTTATGCATCAATTGAAAGGCGGCGCGATGCTCTGTACTTTAGTGAAAACCGCATCTTGTTTGGAGGCTTGGTTGAGGAGATAAAGCAATCGAAAGATAATTTGTGATGGGCTGGGTCGAAATTCTGTAATTTTACTTTTTGACTAATTTTTCCGAAACGAGAGCTCGTAGAACCTTTTGGTTTGCAGTTGTGGGTAGAGCATTTAAATACCTTTCTTTTGATGTGTACTTTGATTGGGTGGGAAATAGTTTTGAAAATACTACTTTTTTTCGGCAAGGGGTTAGCCCACAATTTTCTCGAAAAACTGAAAAAAATCATTTTTGAGATTTATGCATCAATTGAAAGGCGGCGCGATGCTCTGTACTTTAGTGAAAACCGCATCTTGTTTGGAGGCTTGGTTGAGGAGATAAAGCAATCGAAAGATAATTTGTGATGGGCTGGGTCGAAATTCTGTAATTTTACTTTTTGACTAATTTTTCCGAAACGAGAGCTCGTAGAACCTTTTGGTTTGCAGTTGTGGGTAGAGCATTTAAATACCTTTCTTTTGATGTGTATTTTGATTGGGTGGGAAATAGTTTTGAAAATACTACTTTTTTTCGGCAAGGGGTTAGCCCACAATTTTCTCGAAAAACTGAAAAAAAATCATTTTTGAGATTTATGCATCAATTGAAAGGCGGCGCGATGCTCTGTACTTTAGTGAAAACCGCATCTTGTTTGGAGGCTTGGTTGAGGAGATAAAGCAATCGAAAGATAATTTGTGATGGGCTGGGTCGAAATTCTGTAATTTTACTTTTTGACACAATTTTCTCGAAAAACTGAAAAAAAATCATTTTTGAGATTTATACATCAATTGAAAGGCGGCGCGATGCTCTGTACTTTAGTGAAAACCGCATCTTGTTTGGAGGCTTGGTTGAGGAGATAAAGCAATCGAAAGATAATTTGTGATGGGCTGGGTCGAAATTCTTTAATTTTATAATTTTACTTTTTGACACAATTTTCTCGAAAAATTGAAAAAAAAATCATTTTTGAGATTTATACATCAATTGAAAGGCGGCTCGATGCTCTGTACTTTAGTGAAAACCGCATCTTGTTTGGAGGCTTGGTTGAGGAGATAAAGCAATCGAAAGATAATTTGTGATGGGCTGGGTCGAAATTCTGTAATTTTACTTTTTGACTAATTTTTCCGAAACAAGAGCTCGTAGAACCTTTTGGTTTGCAGTTGTGGGTAGAGCATTTAAATACCTTTCTTTTGATGTGTATTTTGATTGGGTGGGAAATAGTTTTGAAAATACTACTTTTTTTCGGCAAGGGGTTAGCCCACAATTTTCTCGAAAAACTGAAAAAAAATCATTTTTGAGATTTATGCATCAATTGAAAGGCGGCGCGATGCTCTGTACTTTAGTGAAAACCGCATCTTGTTTGGAGGCTTGGTTGAGGAGATAAAGCAATCGAAAGATAATTTGTCATGGGCTGGGTCGAAATTCTGTAATTTTACTTTTTGACTAATTTTTCCGAAACGAGAGCTCGTAGAACCTTTTGGTTTGCAGTTGTGGGTAGAGCATTTAAATACCTTTCTTTTGATGTGTATTTTGATTGGGTGGGAAATAGTTTTGAAAATACTACTTTTTTTCGGCAAGGGGTTAGCCCACAATTTTCTCGAAAAACTGAAAAAAAATCATATTTGAGATTTATGCATCAATTGAAAGGCGGCGCGATGCTCTGTACTTTAGTGAAAACCGCATCTTGTTTGGAGGCTTGGTTGAGGAGATAAAGCAATCGAAAGATAATTTGTGATGGGCTGGGTCGAAATTCTGTAATTTTACTTTTTGACTAATTTTTCCGAAACGAGAGCTCGTAGAACCTTTTGGTTTGCAGTTGTGGGTAGAGCATTTAAATACCTTTCTTTTGATGTGTATTTTGATTGGGTGGGAAATAGTTTTGAAAATACTACTTTTTTTCGGCAAGGGGTTAGCCCACAATTTTCTCGAAAAACTGAAAAAAAAAAATCATTTTTGAGATTTATGCATCAATTGAAAGGCGGCGCGATGCTCTGTACTTTAGTGAAAACCGCATCTTGTTTGGAGGCTTGGTTGAGGAGATAAAGCAATCGAAAGATAATTTGTGATGGGCTGGGTCGAAATTCTGTAATTTTACTTTTTGACTAATTTTTCCGAAACGAGAGCTCGTAGAACCTTTTGGTTTGCAGTTGTGGGTAGAGCATTTAAATACCTTTCTTTTGATGTGTATTTTGATTGGGTGGGAAATAGTTTTGAAAATACTACTTTTTTCGGCAAGGGGTTAGCCCACAATTTTCTCGAAAAACTGAAAAAAAAATCATTTTTGAGATTTATGCATCAATTGAAAGGCGGCGCGATGCTCTGTACTTTGGTGAAAACCGCATCTTGTTTGGAGGCTTGGTTGAGGAGATAAAGCAACCGAAAGATAATTTGTGATGGGCTGGGTCGAAATTCTGTAATTTTACTTTTTGACTAATTTTTCCGAAACGAGAGCTCGTAGAACCTTTTGGTTTGCAGTTGTGGGTAGAGCATTTAAATACCTTTCTTTTGATGTGTATTTTGATTGGGTGGGAAATAGTTTTGAAAATACTTTTTTTCGGCAAGGGGTTAGCCCACAATTTTCTCGAAAAACTGAAAAAAAAATCATTTTTGAGATTTATGCATCAATTGAAAGGCGGCGCGATGCTCTGTACTTTAGTGAAAACCGCATCTTGTTTGGAGGCTTGGTTGAGGAGATAAAGCAATCGAAAGATAATTTGTCATGGGCTGGGTCGAAATTCTGTAATTTTACTTTTTGACTAATTTTTCCGAAACGAGAGCTCGTAGAACCTTTTGGTTTGCAGTTGTGGGTAGAGCATTTAAATACCTTTCTTTTGATGTGTATTTTGATTGGGTGGGAAATAGTTTTGAAAATACTACTTTTTTTCGGCAAGGGGTTAGCCCACAATTTTCTCGAAAAACTGAAAAAAAAATCATTTTTGAGATTTATGCATCAATTGAAAGGCGGCGCGATGCTCTGTACTTTAGTGAAAACCGCATCTTGTTTGGAGGCTTGGTTGAGGAGATAAAGCAATCGAAAGATAATTTGTGATGGGCTGGGTCGAAATTCTGTAATTTTACTTTTTGACTAATTTTTACGAAACGAGAGCTCGTAGAACCTTTTGGTTTGCAGTTGTGGGTAGAGCATTTAAATACCTTTCTTTTGATGTGTATTTTGATTGGGTGGGAAATAGTTTTGAAAATACTACTTTTTTCGGCAAGGGGTTAGCCCACAATTTCTCGAAAAACTGAAAAAAATCATTTTTGAGATTTATGCATCAATTGAAAGGCGGCGCGATGCTCTGTACTTTAGTGAAAACCGCATCTTGTTTGGAGGCTTGGTTGAGGAGATAAAGCAATCGAAAGATAATTTGTGATGGGCTGGGTCGAAATTCTGTAATTGTACTTTTTGACTAATTTTTCCGAAACG
The DNA here is from genome assembly GCA_920104205.1 of Eupeodes latifasciatus. Classification (NCBI taxonomy): domain Eukaryota; kingdom Metazoa; phylum Arthropoda; class Insecta; order Diptera; family Syrphidae; genus Eupeodes; species Eupeodes latifasciatus. The sequence goes on from CAKKTC010000223.1 coordinate 38,874, forward strand.
AGAGCTCGTAGAACCTTTTGGTTTGCAGTTGTGGGTAGAGCATTTAAATACCTTTCTTTTGATGTGTATTTTGATTGGGTGGGAAATAGTTTTGAAAATACTACTTTTTTTCGGCAAGGGGTTAGCCCACAATTTTCTCGAAAAACTGAAAAAAAATCATTTTTGAGATTTATGCATCAATTGAAAGCGGCGCTATGCTCTGTACTTTAGTGAAAACCGCATCTTGTTTGGAGGCTTGGTTGAGGAGATAAGCAATCGAAAGATAATTTGTGATGGGCTGGGTCGAAATTCTGTAATTTTACTTTTTGACTAATTTTTCCGAAACGAGAGCTCGTAGAACCTTTTGGTTTGCAGTTGTGGGTAGAGCATTTAAATACCTTTCTTTTGATGTGTATTTTGATTGGGTGGGGAAATAGTTTTGAAAATACTACTTTTTTTCGGCAAGGGGTTAGCCCACAATTTTCTCGAAAAACTGAAAAAAAATCATTTTTGAGATTTATGCATCAATTGAAAGGCGGCGCGATGCTCTGTACTTTAGTGAAAACCGCATCTTGTTTGGAGGCTTGGTTGAGGAGATAAAGCAATCGAAAGATAATTTGTGATGGGCTGGGTCGAAATTCTGTAATTTTACTTTTTGACTAATTTTTCCGAAACGAGAGCTCGTAGAACCTTTTGGTTTGCAGTTGTGGGTAGAGCATTTAAATACCTTTCTTTTGATGTGTATTTTGATTGGGTGGGAAATAGTTTTGAAAATACTACTTTTTTTCGGCAAGGGGTAAGCCCACAATTTTCTCGAAAAACTGGAAAAAAATCATTTTTGAGATTTATGCATCAATTGAAAGGCGGCGCGATGCTCTGTACTTTAGTGAAAACCGCATCTTGTTTGGAGGCTTGGTTGAGGAGATAAAGCAATCGAAAGATAATTTGTGATGGGCTGGGTCGAAATTCTGTAATTTTACTTTTTGACTAATTTTTCCGAAACGAGAGCTCGTAGAACCTTTTGGTTTGCAGTTGTGGGTAGAGCATTTAAATACCTTTCTTTTGATGTGTATTTTGATTGGGTGGGAAATAGTTTTGAAAATACTACTTTTTTTCGGCAAGGGGTTAGCCCACAATTTTCTCGAAAAACTGAAAAAAAAATCATTTTTGAGATTTATGCATCAATTGAAAGGCGGCGCGATGCTCTGTACTTTAGTGAAAACCGCATCTTGTTTGGAGGCTTGGTTGAGGAGATAAAGCAATCGAAAGATAATTTGTGATGGGCTGGGTCGAAATTCTGTAATTTTACTTTTTGACTAATTTTTCCGAAACGAGAGCTCGTAGAACCTTTTGGTTTGCAGTTGTGGGTAGAGCATTTAAATACCTTTCTTTTGATGTGCATTTTGATTGGGTGGGAAATAGTTTTGAAAATACTACTTTTTTCGGCAAGGGGTTAGCCCACAATTTTCTCGAAAAACTGAAAAAAAATCATTTTTGAGATTTATGCATCAATTGAAAGGCGGCGCGATGCTCTGTACTTTAGTGAAAACCGCATCTTGTTTGGAGGCTTGGTTGAGGAGATAAAGCAATCGAAAGATAATTTGTGATGGGCTGGGTCGAAATTCTGTAATTTTACTTTTTGACTAATTTTTCCGAAACGAGAGCTCGTAGAACCTTTTGGTTTGCAGTTGTGGGTAGAGCATTTAAATACCTTTCTTTTGATGTGTATTTTGATTGGGTGGGAAATAGTTTTGAAAATACTACTTTTTTTCGGCAAGGGGTTAGCCCACAATTTTCTCGAAAAACTGAAAAAAAATCATTTTTGAGATTATGCATCAATTGAAAGGCGGCGCGATGCTCTGTACTTTAGTGAAAACCGCATCTTGTTTGGAGGCTTGGTTGAGGAGATAAAGCAATCGAAAGATAATTTGTGATGGGCTGGGTCGAAATTCTGTAATTTTACTTTTTGACTAATTTTTCCGAAACGAGAGCTCGTAGAACCTTTTGGTTTGCAGTTGTGGGTAGAGCATTTAAATACCTTTCTTTTGATGTGTATTTTGATTGGGTGGGAAATAGTTTTGAAAATACTACTTTTTTTCGGCAAGGGGTTAGCCCACAATTTTCTCGAAAAACTGAAAAAAAATCATTTTTGAGATTTATGCATCAATTGAAAGGCGGCGCGATGCTCTGTACTTTAGTGAAAACCGCATCTTGTTTGGAGGCTTGGTTGAGGAGATAAAGCAATCGAAAGATAATTTGTGATGGGCTGGGTCGAAATTCTGTAATTTTACTTTTTGACTAATTTTTCCGAAACGAGAGCTCGTAGAACCTTTTGGTGTGCAGTTGTGGGTAGAGCATTTAAATACCTTTCTTTTGATGTGTATTTTGATTGGGTGGGAAATAGTTTTGAAAATACTACTTTTTTCGGCAAGGGGTTAGCCCACAATTTTCTCGAAAAACTGAAAAAAAATCATTTTTGAGATTTATGCATCAATTGAAAGGCGGCGCGATGCTCTGTACTTTAGTGAAAACCGCATCTTGTTTGGAGGCTTGGTTGAGGAGATAAAGCAATCGAAAGATAATTTGTGATGGGCTGGGTCGAAATTCTGTAATTTTACTTTTTGACTAATTTTTCCGAAACGAGAGCTCGTAGAACCTTTTGGTATGCAGTTGTGGGTAGAGCATTTAAATACCTTTCTTTTGATGTGTATTTTGATTGGGTGGGAAATAGTTTTGAAAATACTACTTTTTTCGGCAAGGGGTTAGCCCACAATTTTCTCGAAAAACTGAAAAAAAATCATTTTTGAGATTTATGCATCAATGAAAGGCGGCGCGATGCTCTGTACTTTAGTGAAAACCGCATCTTGTTTGGAGGCTTGGTTGAGGAGATAAAGCAATCGAAAGATAATTTGTGATGGGCTGGGTCGAAATTCTGTAATTTTACTTTTTGACTAATTTTTCCGAAACGAGAGCTCGTAGAACCTTTTGGTTTGCAGTTGTGGGTAGAGCATTTAAATACCTTTATTTTGATGTGTATTTTGATTGGGTGGGAAATAGTTTTGAAAATACTACTTTTTTTCGGCAAGGGGTTAGCCCACAATTTTCTCGAAAAACTGAAAAAAAATCATTTTTGAGATTTATGCATCAATTGAAAGGCGGTGCGATGCTCTGTACTTTAGTGAAAACCGCATCTTGTTTGGAGGCTTGGTTGAGGAGATAAAGCAATCGAAAGATAATTTGTGATGGGCTGGGTCGAAATTCTGTAATTTTACTTTTTGACTAATTTTTCCGAAACGAGAGCTCGTAGAACCTTTTGGTTTGCAGTTGTGGGTAGAGCATTTAAATACCTTTATTTTGATGTGTATTTTGATTGGGTGGGAAATAGTTTTGAAAATACTACTTTTTTTCGGCAAGGGGTTAGCCCACAATTTTCTCGAAAAACTGAAAAAAAATCATTTTTGAGATTTATGCATCAATTGAAAGGCGGTGCGATGCTCTGTACTTTAGTGAAAACCGCATCTTGTTTGGAGGCTTGGTTGAGGAGATAAAGCAATCGAAAGATAATTTGTGATGGGCTGGGTCGAAATTCTGTAATTTTACTTTTTGACTAATTTTTCCGAAACGAGAGCTCGTAGAACCTTTTGGTTTGCAGTTGTGGGTAGAGCATTTAAATACC
>CAKKTC010000224.1:0-35000 GCA_920104205.1 Eupeodes latifasciatus
GATGATGATGATGATGATGATGATGATGATGATGATGATGATGATGATGATGATGATGATGATGATGATGATGATGATGATGATGATGATGATGATGATGATGATGATGATGATGATGATGATGATGATGATGATGATGATGATGATGATGATGATGATGATGATGATGATGATGATGATGATGATGATGATGATGATGATGATGATGATGATGATGATGATGATGATGATGATGATGATGATGATGATGATGATGATGATGATGATGATGATGATGATGATGATGATGATGATGATGATGATGATGATGATGATGATGATGATGATGATGATGATGATGATGATGATATGATGATGATGATGATGATGATGATGATGATGATGATGATGATGATGATGATGATGATGATGATGATGATGATGATGATGATGATGATGATGATGATGATGATGATGATGATGATGATGATGATGATGATGATGATGATGATGATGATGATGATGATGATGATGATGATGATGATGATGATGATGATGATGATGATGATGATGATGATGATGATGATGATGATGATGATGATGATGATGATGATGATGATGATGATGATGATGATGATGATGATGATGATGATGATGATGATGATGATGATGATGATGATGATGATGATGATGATGATGATGATGATGATGATGATGATGATGATGATGATGATGATGATGATGATGATGATGATGATGATGATGATGATGATGATGATGATGATGATGATGATGATGATGATGATGATGATGATGATGATGATGATGATGATGATGATGATGATGATGATGATGATGATGATGATGATGATGATGATGATGATGATGATGATGATGATGATGATGATGATGATGATGATGATGATGATGATGATGATGATGATGATGATGATGATGATGATGATGATGATGATGATGATGATGATGATGATGATGATGATGATGATGATGATGATGATGATGATGATGATGATGATGATGATGATGATGATGATGATGATGATGATGATGATGATGATGATGATGATGATGATGATGATGATGATGATGATGATGATGATGATGATGATGATGATGATGATGATGATGATGATGATGATGATGATGATGATGATGATGATGATGATGATGATGATGATGATGATGATGATGATGATGATGATGATGATGATGATGATGATGATGATGATGATGATGATGATGATGATGATGATGATGATGATGATGATGATGATGATGATGATGATGATGATGATGATGATGATGATGATGATGATGATGATGATGATGATGATGATGATGATGATGATGATGATGATGATGATGATGATGATGATGATGATGATGATGATGATGATGATGATGATGATGATGATGATGATGATGATGATGATGATGATGATGATGATGATGATGATGATGATGATGATGATGATGATGATGATGATGATGATGATGATGATGATGATGATGATGATGATGATGATGATGATGATGATGATGATGATGATGATGATGATGATGATGATGATGATGATGATGATGATGATGATGATGATGATGATGATGATGATGATGATGATGATGATGATGATGATGATGATGATGATGATGATGATGATGATGATGATGATGATGATGATGATGATGATGATGATGATGATGATGATGATGATGATGATGATGATGATGATGATGATGATGATGATGATGATGATGATGATGATGATGATGATGATGATGATGATGATGATGATGATGATGATGATGATGATGATGATGATGATGATGATGATGATGATGATGATGATGATGATGATGATGATGATGATGATGATGATGATGATGATGATGATGATGATGATGATGATGATGATGATGATGATGATGATGATGATGATGATGATGATGATGATGATGATGATGATGATGATGATGATGATGATGATGATGATGATGATGATGATGATGATGATGATGATGATGATGATGATGATGATGATGATGATGATGATGATGATGATGATGATGATGATGATGATGATGATGATGATGATGATGATGATGATGATGATGATGATGATGATGATGATGATGATGATGATGATGATGATGATGATGATGATGATGATGATGATGATGATGATGATGATGATGATGATGATGATGATGATGATGATGATGATGATGATGATGATGATGATGATGATGATGATGATGATGATGATGATGATGATGATGATGATGATGATGATGATGATGATGATGATGATGATGATGATGATGATGATGATGATGATGATGATGATGATGATGATGATGATGATGATGATGATGATGATGATGATGATGATGATGATGATGATGATGATGATGATGATGATGATGATGATGATGATGATGATGATGATGATGATGATGATGATGATGATGATGATGATGATGATGATGATGATGATGATGATGATGATGATGATGATGATGATGATGATGATGATGATGATGATGATGATGATGATGATGATGATGATGATGATGATGATGATGATGATGATGATGATGATGATGATGATGATGATGATGATGATGATGATGATGATGATGATGATGATGATGATGATGATGATGATGATGATGATGATGATGATGATGATGATGATGATGATGATGATGATGATGATGATGATGATGATGATGATGATGATGATGATGATGATGATGATGATGATGATGATGATGATGATGATGATGATGATGATGATGATGATGATGATGATGATGATGATGATGATGATGATGATGATGATGATGATGATGATGATGATGATGATGATGATGATGATGATGATGATGATGATGATGATGATGATGATGATGATGATGATGATGATGATGATGATGATGATGATGATGATGATGATGATGATGATGATGATGATGATGATGATGATGATGATGATGATGATGATGATGATGATGATGATGATGATGATGATGATGATGATGATGATGATGATGATGATGATGATGATGATGATGATGATGATGATGATGATGATGATGATGATGATGATGATGATGATGATGATGATGATGATGATGATGATGATGATGATGATGATGATGATGATGATGATGATGATGATGATGATGATGATGATGATGATGATGATGATGATGATGATGATGATGATGATGATGATGATGATGATGATGATGATGATGATGATGATGATGATGATGATGATGATGATGATGATGATGATGATGATGATGATGATGATGATGATGATGATGATGATGATGATGATGATGATGATGATGATGATGATGATGATGATGATGATGATGATGATGATGATGATGATGATGATGATGATGATGATGATGATGATGATGATGATGATGATGATGATGATGATGATGATGATGATGATGATGATGATGATGATGATGATGATGATGATGATGATGATGATGATGATGATGATGATGATGATGATGATGATGATGATGATGATGATGATGATGATGATGATGATGATGATGATGATGATGATGATGATGATGATGATGATGATGATGATGATGATGATGATGATGATGATGATGATGATGATGATGATGATGATGATGATGATGATGATGATGATGATGATGATGATGATGATGATGATGATGATGATGATGATGATGATGATGATGATGATGATGATGATGATGATGATGATGATGATGATGATGATGATGATGATGATGATGATGATGATGATGATGATGATGATGATGATGATGATGATGATGATGATGATGATGATGATGATGATGATGATGATGATGATGATGATGATGATGATGATGATGATGATGATGATGATGATGATGATGATGATGATGATGATGATGATGATGATGATGATGATGATGATGATGATGATGATGATGATGATGATGATGATGATGATGATGATGATGATGATGATGATGATGATGATGATGATGATGATGATGATGATGATGATGATGATGATGATGATGATGATGATGATGATGATGATGATGATGATGATGATGATGATGATGATGATGATGATGATGATGATGATGATGATGATGATGATGATGATGATGATGATGATGATGATGATGATGATGATGATGATGATGATGATGATGATGATGATGATGATGATGATGATGATGATGATGATGATGATGATGATGATGATGATGATGATGATGATGATGATGATGATGATGATGATGATGATGATGATGATGATGATGATGATGATGATGATGATGATGATGATGATGATGATGATGATGATGATGATGATGATGATGATGATGATGATGATGATGATGATGATGATGATGATGATGATGATGATGATGATGATGATGATGATGATGATGATGATGATGATGATGATGATGATGATGATGATGATGATGATGATGATGATGATGATGATGATGATGATGATGATGATGATGATGATGATGATGATGATGATGATGATGATGATGATGATGATGATGATGATGATGATGATGATGATGATGATGATGATGATGATGATGATGATGATGATGATGATGATGATGATGATGATGATGATGATGATGATGATGATGATGATGATGATGATGATGATGATGATGATGATGATGATGATGATGATGATGATGATGATGATGATGATGATGATGATGATGATGATGATGATGATGATGATGATGATGATGATGATGATGATGATGATGATGATGATGATGATGATGATGATGATGATGATGATGATGATGATGATGATGATGATGATGATGATGATGATGATGATGATGATGATGATGATGATGATGATGATGATGATGATGATGATGATGATGATGATGATGATGATGATGATGATGATGATGATGATGATGATGATGATGATGATGATGATGATGATGATGATGATGATGATGATGATGATGATGATGATGATGATGATGATGATGATGATGATGATGATGATGATGATGATGATGATGATGATGATGATGATGATGATGATGATGATGATGATGATGATGATGATGATGATGATGATGATGATGATGATGATGATGATGATGATGATGATGATGATGATGATGATGATGATGATGATGATGATGATGATGATGATGATGATGATGATGATGATGATGATGATGATGATGATGATGATGATGATGATGATGATGATGATGATGATGATGATGATGATGATGATGATGATGATGATGATGATGATGATGATGATGATGATGATGATGATGATGATGATGATGATGATGATGATGATGATGATGATGATGATGATGATGATGATGATGATGATGATGATGATGATGATGATGATGATGATGATGATGATGATGATGATGATGATGATGATGATGATGATGATGATGATGATGATGATGATGATGATGATGATGATGATGATGATGATGATGATGATGATGATGATGATGATGATGATGATGATGATGATGATGATGATGATGATGATGATGATGATGATGATGATGATGATGATGATGATGATGATGATGATGATGATGATGATGATGATGATGATGATGATGATGATGATGATGATGATGATGATGATGATGATGATGATGATGATGATGATGATGATGATGATGATGATGATGATGATGATGATGATGATGATGATGATGATGATGATGATGATGATGATGATGATGATGATGATGATGATGATGATGATGATGATGATGATGATGATGATGATGATGATGATGATGATGATGATGATGATGATGATGATGATGATGATGATGATGATGATGATGATGATGATGATGATGATGATGATGATGATGATGATGATGATGATGATGATGATGATGATGATGATGATGATGATGATGATGATGATGATGATGATGATGATGATGATGATGATGATGATGATGATGATGATGATGATGATGATGATGATGATGATGATGATGATGATGATGATGATGATGATGATGATGATGATGATGATGATGATGATGATGATGATGATGATGATGATGATGATGATGATGATGATGATGATGATGATGATGATGATGATGATGATGATGATGATGATGATGATGATGATGATGATGATGATGATGATGATGATGATGATGATGATGATGATGATGATGATGATGATGATGATGATGATGATGATGATGATGATGATGATGATGATGATGATGATGATGATGATGATGATGATGATGATGATGATGATGATGATGATGATGATGATGATGATGATGATGATGATGATGATGATGATGATGATGATGATGATGATGATGATGATGATGATGATGATGATGATGATGATGATGATGATGATGATGATGATGATGATGATGATGATGATGATGATGATGATGATGATGATGATGATGATGATGATGATGATGATGATGATGATGATGATGATGATGATGATGATGATGATGATGATGATGATGATGATGATGATGATGATGATGATGATGATGATGATGATGATGATGATGATGATGATGATGATGATGATGATGATGATGATGATGATGATGATGATGATGATGATGATGATGATGATGATGATGATGATGATGATGATGATGATGATGATGATGATGATGATGATGATGATGATGATGATGATGATGATGATGATGATGATGATGATGATGATGATGATGATGATGATGATGATGATGATGATGATGATGATGATGATGATGATGATGATGATGATGATGATGATGATGATGATGATGATGATGATGATGATGATGATGATGATGATGATGATGATGATGATGATGATGATGATGATGATGATGATGATGATGATGATGATGATGATGATGATGATGATGATGATGATGATGATGATGATGATGATGATGATGATGATGATGATGATGATGATGATGATGATGATGATGATGATGATGATGATGATGATGATGATGATGATGATGATGATGATGATGATGATGATGATGATGATGATGATGATGATGATGATGATGATGATGATGATGATGATGATGATGATGATGATGATGATGATGATGATGATGATGATGATGATGATGATGATGATGATGATGATGATGATGATGATGATGATGATGATGATGATGATGATGATGATGATGATGATGATGATGATGATGATGATGATGATGATGATGATGATGATGATGATGATGATGATGATGATGATGATGATGATGATGATGATGATGATGATGATGATGATGATGATGATGATGATGATGATGATGATGATGATGATGATGATGATGATGATGATGATGATGATGATGATGATGATGATGATGATGATGATGATGATGATGATGATGATGATGATGATGATGATGATGATGATGATGATGATGATGATGATGATGATGATGATGATGATGATGATGATGATGATGATGATGATGATGATGATGATGATGATGATGATGATGATGATGATGATGATGATGATGATGATGATGATGATGATGATGATGATGATGATGATGATGATGATGATGATGATGATGATGATGATGATGATGATGATGATGATGATGATGATGATGATGATGATGATGATGATGATGATGATGATGATGATGATGATGATGATGATGATGATGATGATGATGATGATGATGATGATGATGATGATGATGATGATGATGATGATGATGATGATGATGATGATGATGATGATGATGATGATGATGATGATGATGATGATGATGATGATGATGATGATGATGATGATGATGATGATGATGATGATGATGATGATGATGATGATGATGATGATGATGATGATGATGATGATGATGATGATGATGATGATGATGATGATGATGATGATGATGATGATGATGATGATGATGATGATGATGATGATGATGATGATGATGATGATGATGATGATGATGATGATGATGATGATGATGATGATGATGATGATGATGATGATGATGATGATGATGATGATGATGATGATGATGATGATGATGATGATGATGATGATGATGATGATGATGATGATGATGATGATGATGATGATGATGATGATGATGATGATGATGATGATGATGATGATGATGATGATGATGATGATGATGATGATGATGATGATGATGATGATGATGATGATGATGATGATGATGATGATGATGATGATGATGATGATGATGATGATGATGATGATGATGATGATGATGATGATGATGATGATGATGATGATGATGATGATGATGATGATGATGATGATGATGATGATGATGATGATGATGATGATGATGATGATGATGATGATGATGATGATGATGATGATGATGATGATGATGATGATGATGATGATGATGATGATGATGATGATGATGATGATGATGATGATGATGATGATGATGATGATGATGATGATGATGATGATGATGATGATGATGATGATGATGATGATGATGATGATGATGATGATGATGATGATGATGATGATGATGATGATGATGATGATGATGATGATGATGATGATGATGATGATGATGATGATGATGATGATGATGATGATGATGATGATGATGATGATGATGATGATGATGATGATGATGATGATGATGATGATGATGATGATGATGATGATGATGATGATGATGATGATGATGATGATGATGATGATGATGATGATGATGATGATGATGATGATGATGATGATGATGATGATGATGATGATGATGATGATGATGATGATGATGATGATGATGATGATGATGATGATGATGATGATGATGATGATGATGATGATGATGATGATGATGATGATGATGATGATGATGATGATGATGATGATGATGATGATGATGATGATGATGATGATGATGATGATGATGATGATGATGATGATGATGATGATGATGATGATGATGATGATGATGATGATGATGATGATGATGATGATGATGATGATGATGATGATGATGATGATGATGATGATGATGATGATGATGATGATGATGATGATGATGATGATGATGATGATGATGATGATGATGATGATGATGATGATGATGATGATGATGATGATGATGATGATGATGATGATGATGTTGCAATATAATTTGCCCAATTTATCACACTTTGTGATAATAATTATTATAAAAATAAAAGAAAACGAAAATAAAAGAATACTTGAACACGAATTAAATACCGCGGAAATAAAATGTGCCGATCTGTCAAAGTACAGCGGCGAAGAAGCGAAAGGCAAAAATTGCAACACGCAGCAGGTTAAGTGCTGCCACCACGACAGCTCAGTAAGGGGTGGGTTCAATGCACAATTTAATTAATCGAAGGGTCGATTAATTAAGTTGCTCGCGATTTATTTTGATATCACGTTGATATCAGAAAAATATATTTTAATTGAGATTGCCACAGGGGCGTTCTTACGCATAGTAAGAAAAGGGCGCCAGCAATTTTTTTCTGAAATTAAAAAAAAAAGGAAATTGCAAACCTTCTAAAGAAACACGAGAACAAAGAAAAGAAAATCCAACCACAAAAGAAAGAAATACAACAACTAAAGTTTTATCGAAATTTAACTTTGTTTTATTTTGAAAGTGCCTGAGAAACCTTACTAGCAGGATTAAAACTCAGGATCTTTTCGTTAATTTAAGTTTTACAAAATGATTTAGAAAAAAAAAATGGACGATGGACCGTTAAGGTCTCGGTTCCCAGAAAAGAAATTGGGATTCTCAAAGAAAATACATACAATTAATCGAAATATTTTTACTTATCTTTTTTTTTTTTGTTTCTTCAGCTTCAAATTCCGAACCAGTCCTTATCTTCCTTCCTTCTATCAAAATTTTCTTCCCACTTATTTTTCTTTTCACAAAAGTAGTCAACCACTTTTCTTATCTTTTTCGCTCTTTTTTTTTCTCAACTCTTGTTCACAAAATTATATCCTGTTCACTTGAATGCTCGAGAAGAATTGACTTCCAGATTCTTCGATCTGTCAAGTCACATCCTTCCCAACTCCCGCCATTTTGAGCTTTCAGCCAATCTGGAGTGGCGGATCTCAATTCACATCATCAACAGCCAATCGGAGATCGGCTTGTTGATATCAACTTGTGATGAGATTCTCGCGATCCCGCTTACTCGCTCTACTCTCACTGCTAAATGCAAGTCATTCTGGAATTCGCCGCCCGCTGGATTCACTTCCAGGTCACGACGATTCCAGAAGCTGCATTCAGCCACCCCCATTTTCCACCTCGACAAAAGTTGAGAAACACAAAAATTGCGAAAAACATAATACTTTACACAACTTTCCTATCAATTTAAAAGGAAGAAGGAAAAATAATGACACGTTCGGGATCTGTAACTATACTTTAAATAGAATTGGTCTTGAACTAAGTTTTTGGAAACTTAAAAGTCCATACGTCCATTAACATAGATTAAGTTACATACGTCCGAGAATAAAATTAATTATCATTACATCATTTAAACGAAAATATCAAGCAAAAATATGATTAATCCAAGTTATTGACATAAATATAGTTAACATTTTTCGTTGGGCCTTAGGCCATTCTCCATTCGGAGTGACTTCGCACGCAACTTTTTTTTGCACGTATCCACCAGACCGTCCGTCTGATTTGGTTTCACTTCTATGGAAACCATCCCATCAATTGTACCCTGAAACGAAACTTGGTATTTTTTTCCCTCACGAAAATGACAGAGAGAACCATGGTCGGAAGGACTATGGCCGTCCCGCTCTCTCTCATCCTCGTGTAGAAGGGTGTGACATTTGTCAAATCAAACGTAGTAAACAAACAAAAGTGGATGCACAATGCATCGTCGTAGCTAAAATTAAAATTAAATATTAAAAAGGACTCGTTGCGTTCAATTGTAACGCAACAAATCCCACCCTTTCCTCCTTGAAAGGGTGTTTGTTCATAACACAAACAACTTGAAAATTACAGTTAATTTTAATTACTAAACATGCTCTGGCAGATTTCCAACCATTTAACAAAATTAAACAAAATGAAATGAAATGAATGTGAATTATAACGGACAAAAAAAAAAATAAAAAAATTATTTATTAGGGACTTAATCATTTTCTGCCAGAGAGTTAAAAGGTTTAAGGTCTTTCGTGTGCCAAGTGCCACGATCTTTACCGTTATTATCTTCAAGGACATACGTCCAAGGAGATAAGCGTTTTCGGATTTTAAATGGTCCGACATACTTTGGGGCTAACTTAGCTGCGTAGTAGTTTGCCGCATTCGACAAGTCGAAATTTCTACGCCAGACAACATCATTTGGGAGATATTGAATATCTCTCCTCCTGAGGTTGTATGTTTCCGCCGATTTCTTGGACGCTGTTCGAAGTTTGACAGCTATGTCCGCCCTAAGTTGCTTAAACCTTTCTCCTATATTTTCTTGTGATACTATCCTATTATTCTTGTCTAAATCCTGATCACTAAGTTTTGGTTCCTCTCTACCACTGGTTGACATTTCTTTGCCGAAATTAGCATAATACGGTGAAACTCCTAATACCTCATGCTGAGAAGTGCGTATAGCACAAGCTACTTTAGCTAATTGAGAATCCCAAACTCTGTGATTCTCCGAAACATAAGCTCTCAACGTAGTTTTGATAATTTGATTTATCCTCTCCGCGGGGTTAGCCTGAGGATGATAGTGTGGGGTGAACCTAATTTTGGATGAGTATTCTTCACAAAGTACCCTAAGTTCCCTACTTTTAAATTGCGGACCGTTGTCACAAATGACAACCTTTGGGACACCAAATAATAAGAACACATTATCCTCTAACTCCTTACATACTGCCTTTGCCGTTGCAGTCCTCAATGCAAATAATAACGGAAATTTTGTAAGATAATCTACGACGGTAAGTATATACATATAACCCCTATTCGACTTGGGTAATGGACCTACTAAATCCACACTAATCATCTCCCACGGAGAAGAAACCCCTATTCGTTCCGTCATAAGACCGGCTGGCTTATCGTTAACTGGTTTCACTTGTTGACAGGTTCTACAATTCCTAACATAATTTGTTACATCCTTCCTCATTTTTGGCCAATAATATTTAGCCCCTACTCTAGCAAATGTTTTCCTTACCCCCATATGCCCTGCTAATGGACTATCATGACATTCCCTCAAAATATTTAACCTATCTTTCTTCCCTACTACTAACTTCCATTCCTCATTGCTTTCATGAACTACTACATGTGTCGATTTGACAAACTTGAATAACCTACCACACTCTACTCTCCAATTTGGATAATCTAACGGATTTAATTCAACTGCTGAGATCATTTTTACTACCCAAGGGTCTAAATCCTCATCCGAGATACCAGCCACTACTGGCACTCCTCGAGATAACATGTCGGGAACGACATGATCTTTTCCCTTGCGATGAACTATCTTAAAATCGAACTGCTGAAGCCGTACTGCCCAGCGTGCTAATCTTCCTTGTGGATCCTTGAGATTACTCAACCACACTAGTGAGTAATGATCTGTAATCACCGTAAACCTAACACCCTCGAGATACGGTCTCAACTTCTCAACCGCCCACAAGACTCCTAAACATTCCTTCTCGGTAGTTGAATAATTCCTTTCACTCCTGTTTAAAGACCTACTCAAATAGCAAATTACCTTTTCACCGTCCTCAAACGTTTGGGTAAGTACGGCCCCGATACCGTAATCCGACGCATCAGTTTGGACAACGAATGGAAGATTGAAATCGGGACAAGTTAAAATTGGAGCCGTGATTAAATATTCTTTCGCTTTCCTAAATGAATCTTCACATTCTTGAGTCCATGAAAACTTTTTGCTTTTTTTCAGCAAATCGGTTAAAGGCCTAACAATAGTTGCAAAGTTTGGTACGAAGCGTCTGTACCACGAAACAGTCCCTACAAAACTCCTAACCTCTTTAACATTTTTAGGTGCAGGAATCCTAACCATACTTTCTACCTTTTCTGGGTCAACATGTAACCCGTTCCTATCGACGACATAACCTAAAAATCTAAGGGATGGCCTACAAAAGTTACATTTATCCCTACCTACTTTTAATCCTGCTCCACATATTCTCTTTAAAACTTCGTTAAGAATTTCTAAATGTTTATCGAATGTATCCGTGACAATAATAATATCATCCAGATACACGAAAACGAATGGCTCCAACTCTGGTCCTAAAACACTGTCGATGAACCTTTGCCAAGTTGCAGGGGCGTTGTGCAACCCAAAAGGCATCCGTTTGAACTGAAACAAACCCCTACCTGGGACCGTGAAAGCTGTAAACTTCCGAGAATCTTCGGCCATAGGGATTTGCCAATAAGCTGACTTAATGTCAAGCGAAGTAAGAAACCTAGCATTCCTAAGCTTATCCAAAATTGCTGAAATCAATGGAAGCGGATAAGCGTCCCTCTCTGTAACCTGATTTAATTTCCTATAATCTACACAGAACCTAAAGGTATCATCCTTCTTCCTAATCAAAACTATGGGAGAAGCCCAAGTGCTATTTGATTTCTCAATCACATCCTCGTCTAACATCTCCTTAAGAGATTTATCTATGTGTGCCTGCATCGCAGGCGAAACCGGATAATACCTCTGTTTGATGGGATCTGAAGTTGTCCTAATGACATGTTCTACTCTACTAGTAACTTCTAGTCCTTCTGGCATGTTTTTGAATAAATCCTCAATCAGTGTGTTTAACCTAATCTTCTGCTCCTCAATCAAATCCGACTCTTCCACAATAGAAGTCGTTCCAATTGTAGCTAATTCTACCTGGCTCGAGAAGTTCCACATACGTGATCTAAGATCCGGGACTATTCCCGAGAGTGCCCAAAAGTCTGCACCTAATATCAACGTATGGGGAAGCGAAGGTATGACTAAACACTCTATTAGAACTGACCTATCCTTAACAACTATTGGCAGATTGACTACTCCTAAAACTCCTACACCCGTCCCATCTGCAAGATGTACTTGATTTATATCAGTTGTCCCTAAACTTAACCCTAAGTCCTTAAGGACCTTCCAAACGTCCCTACATATGATAGTCCTAGAAGCTCCTGAATCTAAAAGTCCTAAAAACCTAAAGCCATAAATGTTTACACTCAAGTAAGGACGACTGTCGCCCCCACTTGTCTCTAATGTGAAACCTAATTGAATTCGATTTGCCAGCTGGTTGTCAGCAGGCAACCTCCCTAATTTTGACGCCGGCGCTCTTGCCCTGCTGGCCCAAGAGACCGTTGCCCGTTTCCCGACGAGCAGCGTCTACAATTTCGCTTGATCGTATTTTCTGCCCCACAGCCATAACAGCGCCTAGGAGCGGAACAAGTATTTGCAAGGTGACCTTCTTGATTACATTTGAAACAACGAAGCGCCCTACTAGGTTTGGAAAAAGGATTGACTGCCACCGTTGCCGCCTGAATGGGTCCAACATATGCAACATCAGGTTCCAGGGTTTGCCTATTGCGACCTGAAGGAGGAGGGACAAACGACTCGACATTAGTTCGAATCGTCTCCAGCCTTCTGCCTAAAGCTACCAACTCATTGACTGATTTGATATCAGCCAATCCTAACTGAGTCTGATAGAAAGGCGTTATGTTCTTCATGAGAATAGATAATTTTCTATTCTCACTTAGAGGTTCCGTAAAACGCTTGAACAAGGTCTGCATGAGAGCGATGTACATCCCTATCGACTCATCACGACCTTGGGTACGACGCCTAACCTCATCCAGCAAAAGATCATCATAGTTGGAGGGCAAAAACTCCAACTTCAACTCCCTAACCAACTCTTTCCAAGTAGAAATTGTGTCCCTAATCGACCTAAACCATAAAAGTGCCTTCCCACCAAATAAGTCCACCGCTGATGTGAAAACCCTAGCTTCCGAAACTCCGCGTGCTTCCCTCATTTCTTCTACTCTTTCGATGAAAGAGTTCACCGATGAGCCGCAATGCTCACCTGTGAACTTCACGTTCCATTTGTCAAGTCGCTCGGGGAACCGGTCACAGGGTATATCACCCTGTAGTTGGAACCCACTAGAGCTCGCACGTTGGCCGACCGTTGCAGCTGGTAACGCACCCAAGTCTGCTGTCGACATTGATGATCGTGTTTTTTCTTGAGGTTCTATCACCTCCTCTTCTGTTGACAATTTCGCCATTAAAATCAAAATTTCACCTTTTAAATCAGCAACCTCGTTGACTTCTTCTGACGATTCAGCCCTAGCCCTCGATATCCTACCTAAAGCCCATTCAATTTTGGTCAAAACCTTAAGATACTCCGAAGACTTCGGATTCTTAGGCGGAACTTTCAAAAGTTCCTTAATTTCCAAAATTTTATTCTTAACCGCCTCGGTATCTTCTCCGAAAGAAAACGGGTAGTGCGGACTATCCGATGATATAGATCCCGAACGTTCCAGAATACGTGAAGATCTGAGAGTGGCTCTCATGTTCTCCACCGTACCTTCCTTTAAACCGCGGGCGCGTAACTCATAAGAGAGTTCCTCTTTATTCAACCGATAGACATCCATTTTCAATTTTCCTCGGAAAAAAAATTAATAGAACGGTTTCAAAAAAAAAAAAACAAAGCGCAGTATAAAACAGAGTACCAACACCCAGCTGGTTGCTTTATACAAAAAAAACTCAACTAACGCGCAAGGAATAAAAATAAAAACCGAAAATTGTCTTCACCGAACTATAACGAGGCCAATCAACACCCAGTTGTTTGTCCGAACCTCTATTTAAGATGTTATGAAATCGCGAAAGGAATTTAAATCCCGAAAGCTAAAATTACTTGGCAAAATTTAAAAAAATGTTCCAAAAATCAACACCCAGTTGACTTTGTTTGCATACGATAGAAGTTTCAATTTCGAAGTATTTAAAAGTTCAAAACAAAAATTAACTCCCAGTTAATTTTGTTCGCGATCACGACAAAACAATTTCCAATTTACACCGAAAGAAAAATAGAATGCAAAAAAAAATGAATTAGAAATAATTTTAAAGTAACTTAAAATTCCCAAATCGTACCACGAAAAAAAAATAGAATACAAAAAAAACGAATTGGAATTCTCAAATCGCCCCAAGAAAACAAAAAGAATGCAAAAAGAACGGATTACAAATAATTTAAGTCACTTAAAATTCCCAAATCGCGCCAAGAAAACAAAAAGAATGCCAAAAAAGAATTAATTAGAAATAATTTTAAACCCACTTGAAATCGAACCAAGAAAATAAGAATACACAAAAGAACGAACTATCAAAATTTTAAAACTCGCTAAAAATAGATAAAATGGTCACACTAATAAGGTAGGTTGAAATTATTATTATATTTTTTTGTATGAAATTATTTTAAGATAATCAAAAAAAACAATATGATAACCCCAGTAAAATATATTAAAATTAATTTTACGAAATCAAAAAGAATTAATCTGGTAACACCAATAAAAGATATTAACACTGAATAAAATTCAATATAGCACGCAAAGAACCGTCAATAATAAAAAAAACTTGAAATTATTAACGCCAAAATTATGAGCGTTGAATATATATATATATATAGATATATCGAAGTGATCAAGAGGTCACCTTCAAAATCAACCAAAACCTTTCACTATCACTCGGTCAATATAAATATATATATATATGTATGTGTCTATGTGTATGATCAACTATTATTATTAAACTATTAAATTATTAATCGAATTAATTTTCCAAATAGTAGGTATTCAAGAAAAAGAATTAAAAAAACACTCACTCTTATATCCCGTCTGAAACGAATTTTTATGAACAATAAACAAAGGTGAACTTCCTTGTTGGCCGATACACATATATTATGTGTTGACTAATCTGCTTTCTAACCTCCTATGCAGCACCCACTTGTAACACCAGAAGTAAGACTTATGTATCTCCCGTCTAAAACGAACTTCCCAGTTTCCGTCGAATAATCTTCTTTACAAACACCTATGGAGCACCCACTTGTATCACCAGAAGTAAGCTATAAAGGAAAAATTGATTGGATGAGTATATGTATGTAGCGAGTATATATAACAAAGGAATAAAGAAAAACAGCACTTCCCTAAAGAAAACACCACACACTTTGTTCCACAAAATTTTTTCTTTATCAAGCCCCACGTTCGGGTGCCAATTTGTTGCAATATAATTTGCCCAATTTATCACACTTTGTGATAATAATTATTATAAAAATAAAAGAAAACGAAAATAAAAGAATACTTGAACACGAATTAAATACCGCGGAAATAAAATGTGCCGATCTGTCAAAGTACAGCGGCGAAGAAGCGAAAGGCAAAAATTGCAACACGCAGCAGGTTAA
This sequence comes from Eupeodes latifasciatus, assembly GCA_920104205.1. NCBI lineage: Eukaryota > Metazoa > Arthropoda > Insecta > Diptera > Syrphidae > Eupeodes > Eupeodes latifasciatus. Next base: position 17,451 of record CAKKTC010000224.1, read on the forward strand.
GTGCTGCCACCACGACAGCTCAGTAAGGGGTGGGTTCAATGCACAATTTAATTAATCGAAGGGTCGATTAATTAAGTTGCTCGCGATTTATTTTGATATCACGTTGATATCAGAAAAATATATTTTAATTGAGATTGCCACAGGGGCGTTCTTACGTATAGTAAGAAAAGGGCGCCAGCAATTTTTTTCTGAAATTAAAAAAAAAAGGAAATTGCAAACCTTCTAAAGAAACACGAGAACAAAGAAAAGAAAATCCAACCACAAAAGAAAGAAATACAACAACTAAAGTTTTATCGAAATTTAACTTTGTTTTATTTTGAAAGTGCCTGAGAAACCTTACTAGCAGGATTAAAACTCAGGATCTTTTCGTTAATTTAAGTTTTACAAAATGATTTAGAAAAAAAAAATGGACGATGGACCGTTAAGGTCTCGGTTCCCAGAAAAGAAATTGGGATTCTCAAAGAAAATACATACAATTAATCGAAATATTTTTACTTATCTTTTTTTTTTTTGTTTCTTCAGCTTCAAATTCCGAACCAGTCCTTATCTTCCTTCCTTCTATCAAAATTTTCTTCCCACTTATTTTTCTTTTCACAAAAGTAGTCAACCACTTTTCTTATCTTTTTCGCTCTTTTTTTTTCTCAACTCTTGTTCACAAAATTATATCCTGTTCACTTGAATGCTCGAGAAGAATTGACTTCCAGATTCTTCGATCTGTCAAGTCACATCCTTCCCAACTCCCGCCATTTTGAGCTTTCAGCCAATCTGGAGTGGCGGATCTCAATTCACATCATCAACAGCCAATCGGAGATCGGCTTGTTGATATCAACTTGTGATGAGATTCTCGCGATCCCGCTTACTCGCTCTACTCTCACTGCTAAATGCAAGTCATTCTGGAATTCGCCGCCCGCTGGATTCACTTCCAGGTCACGACGATTCCAGAAGCTGCATTCAGCCACCCCCATTTTCCACCTCGACAAAAGTTGAGAAACACAAAAATTGCGAAAAACATAATACTTTACACAACTTTCCTATCAATTTAAAAGGAAGAAGGAAAAATAATGACACGTTCGGGATCTGTAACTATACTTTAAATAGAATTGGTCTTGAACTAAGTTTTTGGAAACTTAAAAGTCCATACGTCCATTAACATAGATTAAGTTACATACGTCCGAGAATAAAATTAATTATCATTACATCATTTAAACGAAAATATCAAGCAAAAATATGATTAATCCAAGTTATTGACATAAATATAGTTAACATTTTTCGTTGGGCCTTAGGCCATTCTCCATTCGGAGTGACTTCGCACGCAACTTTTTTTTGCACGTATCCACCAGACCGTCCGTCTGATTTGGTTTCACTTCTATGGAAACCATCCCATCAATTGTACCCTGAAACGAAACTTGGTATTTTTTTCCCTCACGAAAATGACAGAGAGAACCATGGTCGGAAGGACTATGGCCGTCCCGCTCTCTCTCATCCTCGTGTAGAAGGGTGTGACATTTGTCAAATCAAACGTAGTAAACAAACAAAAGTGGATGCACAATGCATCGTCGTAGCTAAAATTAAAATTAAATATTAAAAAGGACTCGTTGCGTTCAATTGTAACGCAACAAATCCCACCCTTTCCTCCTTGAAAGGGTGTTTGTTCATAACACAAACAACTTGAAAATTACAGTTAATTTTAATTACTAAACATGCTCTGGCAGATTTCCAACCATTTAACAAAATTAAACAAAATGAAATGAAATGAATGTGAATTATAACGGACAAAAAAAAAATAAAAAAATTATTTATTAGGGACTTAATCATTTTCTGCCAGAGAGTTAAAAGGTTTAAGGTCTTTCGTGTGCCAAGTGCCACGATCTTTACCGTTATTATCTTCAAGGACATACGTCCAAGGAGATAAGCGTTTTCGGATTTTAAATGGTCCGACATACTTTGGGGCTAACTTAGCTGCGTAGTAGTTTGCCGCATTCGACAAGTCGAAATTTCTACGCCAGACAACATCATTTGGGAGATATTGAATATCTCTCCTCCTGAGGTTGTATGTTTCCGCCGATTTCTTGGACGCTGTTCGAAGTTTGACAGCTATGTCCGCCCTAAGTTGCTTAAACCTTTCTCCTATATTTTCTTGTGATACTATCCTATTATTCTTGTCTAAATCCTGATCACTAAGTTTTGGTTCCTCTCTACCACTGGTTGACATTTCTTTGCCGAAATTAGCATAATACGGTGAAACTCCTAATACCTCATGCTGAGAAGTGCGTATAGCACAAGCTACTTTAGCTAATTGAGAATCCCAAACTCTGTGATTCTCCGAAACATAAGCTCTCAACGTAGTTTTGATAATTTGATTTATCCTCTCCGCGGGGTTAGCCTGAGGATGATAGTGTGGGGTGAACCTAATTTTGGATGAGTATTCTTCACAAAGTACCCTAAGTTCCCTACTTTTAAATTGCGGACCGTTGTCACAAATGACAACCTTTGGGACACCAAATAATAAGAACACATTATCCTCTAACTCCTTACATACTGCCTTTGCCGTTGCAGTCCTCAATGCAAATAATAACGGAAATTTTGTAAGATAATCTACGACGGTAAGTATATACATATAACCCCTATTCGACTTGGGTAATGGACCTACTAAATCCACACTAATCATCTCCCACGGAGAAGAAACCCCTATTCGTTCCGTCATAAGACCGGCTGGCTTATCGTTAACTGGTTTCACTTGTTGACAGGTTCTACAATTCCTAACATAATTTGTTACATCCTTCCTCATTTTTGGCCAATAATATTTAGCCCCTACTCTAGCAAATGTTTTCCTTACCCCCATATGCCCTGCTAATGGACTATCATGACATTCCCTCAAAATATTTAACCTATCTTTCTTCCCTACTACTAACTTCCATTCCTCATTGCTTTCATGAACTACTACATGTGTCGATTTGACAAACTTGAATAACCTACCACACTCTACTCTCCAATTTGGATAATCTAACGGATTTAATTCAACTGCTGAGATCATTTTTACTACCCAAGGGTCTAAATCCTCATCCGAGATACCAGCCACTACTGGCACTCCTCGAGATAACATGTCGGGAACGACATGATCTTTTCCCTTGCGATGAACTATCTTAAAATCGAACTGCTGAAGCCGTACTGCCCAGCGTGCTAATCTTCCTTGTGGATCCTTGAGATTACTCAACCACACTAGTGAGTAATGATCTGTAATCACCGTAAACCTAACACCCTCGAGATACGGTCTCAACTTCTCAACCGCCCACAAGACTCCTAAACATTCCTTCTCGGTAGTTGAATAATTCCTTTCACTCCTGTTTAAAGACCTACTCAAATAGCAAATTACCTTTTCACCGTCCTCAAACGTTTGGGTAAGTACGGCCCCGATACCGTAATCCGACGCATCAGTTTGGACAACGAATGGAAGATTGAAATCGGGACAAGTTAAAATTGGAGCCGTGATTAAATATTCTTTCGCTTTCCTAAATGAATCTTCACATTCTTGAGTCCATGAAAACTTTTTGCTTTTTTTCAGCAAATCGGTTAAAGGCCTAACAATAGTTGCAAAGTTTGGTACGAAGCGTCTGTACCACGAAACAGTCCCTACAAAACTCCTAACCTCTTTAACATTTTTAGGTGCAGGAATCCTAACCATACTTTCTACCTTTTCTGGGTCAACATGTAACCCGTTCCTATCGACGACATAACCTAAAAATCTAAGGGATGGCCTACAAAAGTTACATTTATCCCTACCTACTTTTAATCCTGCTCCACATATTCTCTTTAAAACTTCGTTAAGAATTTCTAAATGTTTATCGAATGTATCCGTGACAATAATAATATCATCCAGATACACGAAAACGAATGGCTCCAACTCTGGTCCTAAAACACTGTCGATGAACCTTTGCCAAGTTGCAGGGGCGTTGTGCAACCCAAAAGGCATCCGTTTGAACTGAAACAAACCCCTACCTGGGACCGTGAAAGCTGTAAACTTCCGAGAATCTTCGGCCATAGGGATTTGCCAATAAGCTGACTTAATGTCAAGCGAAGTAAGAAACCTAGCATTCCTAAGCTTATCCAAAATTGCTGAAATCAATGGAAGCGGATAAGCGTCCCTCTCTGTAACCTGATTTAATTTCCTATAATCTACACAGAACCTAAAGGTATCATCCTTCTTCCTAATCAAAACTATGGGAGAAGCCCAAGTGCTATTTGATTTCTCAATCACATCCTCGTCTAACATCTCCTTAAGAGATTTATCTATGTGTGCCTGCATCGCAGGCGAAACCGGATAATACCTCTGTTTGATGGGATCTGAAGTTGTCCTAATGACATGTTCTACTCTACTAGTAACTTCTAGTCCTTCTGGCATGTTTTTGAATAAATCCTCAATCAGTGTGTTTAACCTAATCTTCTGCTCCTCAATCAAATCCGACTCTTCCACAATAGAAGTCGTTCCAATTGTAGCTAATTCTACCTGGCTCGAGAAGTTCCACATACGTGATCTAAGATCCGGGACTATTCCCGAGAGTGCCCAAAAGTCTGCACCTAATATCAACGTATGGGGAAGCGAAGGTATGACTAAACACTCTATTAGAACTGACCTATCCTTAACAACTATTGGCAGATTGACTACTCCTAAAACTCCTACACCCGTCCCATCTGCAAGATGTACTTGATTTTGTCAGTTGTCCCTAAACTTAACCCTAAGTCCTTAAGGACCTTCCAAACGTCCCTACATATGATAGTCCTAGAAGCTCCTGAATCTAAAAGTCCTAAAAACCTAAAGCCATAAATGTTTACACTCAAGTAAGGACGACTGTCGCCCCCACTTGTCTCTAATGTGAAACCTAATTGAATTCGATTTGCCAGCTGGTTGTCAGCAGGCAACCTCCCTAATTTTGACGCCGGCGCTCTTGCCCTGCTGGCCCAAGAGACCGTTGCCCGTTTCCCGACGAGCAGCGTCTACAATTTCGCTTGATCGTATTTTCTGCCCCACAGCCATAACAGCGCCTAGGAGCGGAACAAGTATTTGCAAGGTGACCTTCTTGATTACATTTGAAACAACGAAGCGCCCTACTAGGTTTGGAAAAAGGATTGACTGCCACCGTTGCCGCCTGAATGGGTCCAACATATGCAACATCAGGTTCCAGGGTTTGCCTATTGCGACCTGAAGGAGGAGGGACAAACGACTCGACATTAGTTCGAATCGTCTCCAGCCTTCTGCCTAAAGCTACCAACTCATTGACTGATTTGATATCAGCCAATCCTAACTGAGTCTGATAGAAAGGCGTTATGTTCTTCATGAGAATAGATAATTTTCTATTCTCACTTAGAGGTTCCGTAAAACGCTTGAACAAGGTCTGCATGAGAGCGATGTACATCCCTATCGACTCATCACGACCTTGGGTACGACGCCTAACCTCATCCAGCAAAAGATCATCATAGTTGGAGGGCAAAAACTCCAACTTCAACTCCCTAACCAACTCTTTCCAAGTAGAAATTGTGTCCCTAATCGACCTAAACCATAAAAGTGCCTTCCCACCAAATAAGTCCACCGCTGATGTGAAAACCCTAGCTTCCGAAACTCCGCGTGCTTCCCTCATTTCTTCTACTCTTTCGATGAAAGAGTTCACCGATGAGCCGCAATGCTCACCTGTGAACTTCACGTTCCATTTGTCAAGTCGCTCGGGGAACCGGTCACAGGGTATATCACCCTGTAGTTGGAACCCACTAGAGCTCGCACGTTGGCCGACCGTTGCAGCTGGTAACGCACCCAAGTCTGCTGTCGACATTGATGATCGTGTTTTTTCTTGAGGTTCTATCACCTCCTCTTCTGTTGACAATTTCGCCATTAAAATCAAAATTTCACCTTTTAAATCAGCAACCTCGTTGACTTCTTCTGACGATTCAGCCCTAGCCCTCGATATCCTACCTAAAGCCCATTCAATTTTGGTCAAAACCTTAAGATACTCCGAAGACTTCGGATTCTTAGGCGGAACTTTCAAAAGTTCCTTAATTTCCAAAATTTTATTCTTAACCGCCTCGGTATCTTCTCCGAAAGAAAACGGGTAGTGCGGACTATCCGATGATATAGATCCCGAACGTTCCAGAATACGTGAAGATCTGAGAGTGGCTCTCATGTTCTCCACCGTACCTTCCTTTAAACCGCGGGCGCGTAACTCATAAGAGAGTTCCTCTTTATTCAACCGATAGACATCCATTTTCAATTTTCCTCGGAAAAAAAATTAATAGAACGGTTTCAAAAAAAAAAAAACAAAGCGCAGTATAAAACAGAGTACCAACACCCAGCTGGTTGCTTTATACAAAAAAAACTCAACTAACGCGCAAGGAATAAAAATAAAAACCGAAAATTGTCTTCACCGAACTATAACGAGGCCAATCAACACCCAGTTGTTTGTCCGAACCTCTATTTAAGATGTTATGAAATCGCGAAAGGAATTTAAATCCCGAAAGCTAAAATTACTTGGCAAAATTTAAAAAAATGTTCCAAAAATCAACACCCAGTTGACTTTGTTTGCATACGATAGAAGTTTCAATTTCGAAGTATTTAAAAGTTCAAAACAAAAATTAACTCCCAGTTAATTTTGTTCGCGATCACGACAAAACAATTTCCAATTTACACCGAAAGAAAAATAGAATGCAAAAAAAAATGAATTAGAAATAATTTTAAAGTAACTTAAAATTCCCAAATCGTACCACGAAAAAAAAATAGAATACAAAAAAAACGAATTGGAATTCTCAAATCGCCCCAAGAAAACAAAAAGAATGCAAAAAGAACGGATTACAAATAATTTAAGTCACTTAAAATTCCCAAATCGCGCCAAGAAAACAAAAAGAATGCCAAAAAAGAATTAATTAGAAATAATTTTAAACCCACTTGAAATCGAACCAAGAAAATAAGAATACACAAAAGAACGAACTATCAAAATTTTAAAACTCGCTAAAAATAGATAAAATGGTCACACTAATAAGGTAGGTTGAAATTATTATTATATTTTTTTGTATGAAATTATTTTAAGATAATCAAAAAAAACAATATGATAACCCCAGTAAAATATATTAAAATTAATTTTACGAAATCAAAAAGAATTAATCTGGTAACACCAATAAAAGATATTAACACTGAATAAAATTCAATATAGCACGCAAAGAACCGTCAATAATAAAAAAAACTTGAAATTATTAACGCCAAAATTATGAGCGTTGAATATATATATATATATAGATATATCGAAGTGATCAAGAGGTCACCTTCAAAATCAACCAAAACCTTTCACTATCACTCGGTCAATATAAATATATATATATATGTATGTGTCTATGTGTATGATCAACTATTATTATTAAACTATTAAATTATTAATCGAATTAATTTTCCAAATAGTAGGTATTCAAGAAAAAGAATTAAAAAAACACTCACTCTTATATCCCGTCTGAAACGAATTTTTATGAACAATAAACAAAGGTGAACTTCCTTGTTGGCCGATACACATATATTATGTGTTGACTAATCTGCTTTCTAACCTCCTATGCAGCACCCACTTGTAACACCAGAAGTAAGACTTATGTATCTCCCGTCTAAAACGAACTTCCCAGTTTCCGTCGAATAATCTTCTTTACAAACACCTATGGAGCACCCACTTGTATCACCAGAAGTAAGCTATAAAGGAAAAATTGATTGGATGAGTATATGTATGTAGCGAGTATATATAACAAAGGAATAAAGAAAAACAGCACTTCCCTAAAGAAAACACCACACACTTTGTTCCACAAAATTTTTTCTTTATCAAGCCCCACGTTCGGGTGCCAATTTGTTGCAATATAATTTGCCCAATTTATCACACTTTGTGATAATAATTATTATAAAAATAAAAGAAAACGAAAATAAAAGAATACTTGAACACGAATTAAATACCGCGGAAATAAAATGTGCCGATCTGTCAAAGTACAGCGGCGAAGAAGCGAAAGGCAAAAATTGCAACACGCAGCAGGTTAAGTGCTGCCACCACGACAGCTCAGTAAGGGGTGGGTTCAATGCACAATTTAATTAATCGAAGGGTCGATTAATTAAGTTGCTCGCGATTTATTTTGATATCACGTTGATATCAGAAAAATATATTTTAATTGAGATTGCCACAGGGGCGTTCTTACGTATAGTAAGAAAAGGGCGCCAGCAATTTTTTTCTGAAATTAAAAAAAAAAGGAAATTGCAAACCTTCTAAAGAAACACGAGAACAAAGAAAAGAAAATCCAACCACAAAAGAAAGAAATACAACAACTAAAGTTTTATCGAAATTTAACTTTGTTTTATTTTGAAAGTGCCTGAGAAACCTTACTAGCAGGATTAAAACTCAGGATCTTTTCGTTAATTTAAGTTTTACAAAATGATTTAGAAAAAAAAAATGGACGATGGACCGTTAAGGTCTCGGTTCCCAGAAAAGAAATTGGGATTCTCAAAGAAAATACATACAATTAATCGAAATATTTTTACTTATCTTTTTTTTTTTTGTTTCTTCAGCTTCAAATTCCGAACCAGTCCTTATCTTCCTTCCTTCTATCAAAATTTTCTTCCCACTTATTTTTCTTTTCACAAAAGTAGTCAACCACTTTTCTTATCTTTTTCGCTCTTTTTTTTTTCTCAACTCTTGTTCACAAAATTATATCCTGTTCACTTGAATGCTCGAGAAGAATTGACTTCCAGATTCTTCGATCTGTCAAGTCACATCCTTCCCAACTCCCGCCATTTTGAGCTTTCAGCCAATCTGGAGTGGCGGATCTCAATTCACATCATCAACAGCCAATCGGAGATCGGCTTGTTGATATCAACTTGTGATGAGATTCTCGCGATCCCGCTTACTCGCTCTACTCTCACTGCTAAATGCAAGTCATTCTGGAATTCGCCGCCCGCTGGATTCACTTCCAGGTCACGACGATTCCAGAAGCTGCATTCAGCCACCCCCATTTTCCACCTCGACAAAAGTTGAGAAACACAAAAATTGCGAAAAACATAATACTTTACACAACTTTCCTATCAATTTAAAAGGAAGAAGGAAAAATAATGACACGTTCGGGATCTGTAACTATACTTTAAATAGAATTGGTCTTGAACTAAGTTTTTGGAAACTTAAAAGTCCATACGTCCATTAACATAGATTAAGTTACATACGTCCGAGAATAAAATTAATTATCATTACATCATTTAAACGAAAATATCAAGCAAAAATATGATTAATCCAAGTTATTGACATAAATATAGTTAACATTTTTCGTTGGGCCTTAGGCCATTCTCCATTCGGAGTGACTTCGCACGCAACTTTTTTTTGCACGTATCCACCAGACCGTCCGTCTGATTTGGTTTCACTTCTATGGAAACCATCCCATCAATTGTACCCTGAAACGAAACTTGGTATTTTTTTCCCTCACGAAAATGACAGAGAGAACCATGGTCGGAAGGACTATGGCCGTCCCGCTCTCTCTCATCCTCGTGTAGAAGGGTGTGACATTTGTCAAATCAAACGTAGTAAACAAACAAAAGTGGATGCACAATGCATCGTCGTAGCTAAAATTAAAATTAAATATTAAAAAGGACTCGTTGCGTTCAATTGTAACGCAACAAATCCCACCCTTTCCTCCTTGAAAGGGTGTTTGTTCATAACACAAACAACTTGAAAATTACAGTTAATTTTAATTACTAAACATGCTCTGGCAGATTTCCAACCATTTAACAAAATTAAACAAAATGAAATGAAATGAATGTGAATTATAACGGACAAAAAAAAAAAATAAAAAAATTATTTATTAGGGACTTAATCATTTTCTGCCAGAGAGTTAAAAGGTTTAAGGTCTTTCGTGTGCCAAGTGCCACGATCTTTACCGTTATTATCTTCAAGGACATACGTCCAAGGAGATAAGCGTTTTCGGATTTTAAATGGTCCGACATACTTTGGGGCTAACTTAGCTGCGTAGTAGTTTGCCGCATTCGACAAGTCGAAATTTCTACGCCAGACAACATCATTTGGGAGATATTGAATATCTCTCCTCCTGAGGTTGTATGTTTCCGCCGATTTCTTGGACGCTGTTCGAAGTTTGACAGCTATGTCCGCCCTAAGTTGCTTAAACCTTTCTCCTATATTTTCTTGTGATACTATCCTATTATTCTTGTCTAAATCCTGATCACTAAGTTTTGGTTCCTCTCTACCACTGGTTGACATTTCTTTGCCGAAATTAGCATAATACGGTGAAACTCCTAATACCTCATGCTGAGAAGTGCGTATAGCACAAGCTACTTTAGCTAATTGAGAATCCCAAACTCTGTGATTCTCCGAAACATAAGCTCTCAACGTAGTTTTGATAATTTGATTTATCCTCTCCGCGGGGTTAGCCTGAGGATGATAGTGTGGGGTGAACCTAATTTTGGATGAGTATTCTTCACAAAGTACCCTAAGTTCCCTACTTTTAAATTGCGGACCGTTGTCACAAATGACAACCTTTGGGACACCAAATAATAAGAACACATTATCCTCTAACTCCTTACATACTGCCTTTGCCGTTGCAGTCCTCAATGCAAATAATAACGGAAATTTTGTAAGATAATCTACGACGGTAAGTATATACATATAACCCCTATTCGACTTGGGTAATGGACCTACTAAATCCACACTAATCATCTCCCACGGAGAAGAAACCCCTATTCGTTCCGTCATAAGACCGGCTGGCTTATCGTTAACTGGTTTCACTTGTTGACAGGTTCTACAATTCCTAACATAATTTGTTACATCCTTCCTCATTTTTGGCCAATAATATTTAGCCCCTACTCTAGCAAATGTTTTCCTTACCCCCATATGCCCTGCTAATGGACTATCATGACATTCCCTCAAAATATTTAACCTATCTTTCTTCCCTACTACTAACTTCCATTCCTCATTGCTTTCATGAACTACTACATGTGTCGATTTGACAAACTTGAATAACCTACCACACTCTACTCTCCAATTTGGATAATCTAACGGATTTAATTCAACTGCTGAGATCATTTTTACTACCCAAGGGTCTAAATCCTCATCCGAGATACCAGCCACTACTGGCACTCCTCGAGATAACATGTCGGGAACGACATGATCTTTTCCCTTGCGATGAACTATCTTAAAATCGAACTGCTGAAGCCGTACTGCCCAGCGTGCTAATCTTCCTTGTGGATCCTTGAGATTACTCAACCACACTAGTGAGTAATGATCTGTAATCACCGTAAACCTAACACCCTCGAGATACGGTCTCAACTTCTCAACCGCCCACAAGACTCCTAAACATTCCTTCTCGGTAGTTGAATAATTCCTTTCACTCCTGTTTAAAGACCTACTCAAATAGCAAATTACCTTTTCACCGTCCTCAAACGTTTGGGTAAGTACGGCCCCGATACCGTAATCCGACGCATCAGTTTGGACAACGAATGGAAGATTGAAATCGGGACAAGTTAAAATTGGAGCCGTGATTAAATATTCTTTCGCTTTCCTAAATGAATCTTCACATTCTTGAGTCCATGAAAACTTTTTGCTTTTTTTCAGCAAATCGGTTAAAGGCCTAACAATAGTTGCAAAGTTTGGTACGAAGCGTCTGTACCACGAAACAGTCCCTACAAAACTCCTAACCTCTTTAACATTTTTAGGTGCAGGAATCCTAACCATACTTTCTACCTTTTCTGGGTCAACATGTAACCCGTTCCTATCGACGACATAACCTAAAAATCTAAGGGATGGCCTACAAAAGTTACATTTATCCCTACCTACTTTTAATCCTGCTCCACATATTCTCTTTAAAACTTCGTTAAGAATTTCTAAATGTTTATCGAATGTATCCGTGACAATAATAATATCATCCAGATACACGAAAACGAATGGCTCCAACTCTGGTCCTAAAACACTGTCGATGAACCTTTGCCAAGTTGCAGGGGCGTTGTGCAACCCAAAAGGCATCCGTTTGAACTGAAACAAACCCCTACCTGGGACCGTGAAAGCTGTAAACTTCCGAGAATCTTCGGCCATAGGGATTTGCCAATAAGCTGACTTAATGTCAAGCGAAGTAAGAAACCTAGCATTCCTAAGCTTATCCAAAATTGCTGAAATCAATGGAAGCGGATAAGCGTCCCTCTCTGTAACCTGATTTAATTTCCTATAATCTACACAGAACCTAAAGGTATCATCCTTCTTCCTAATCAAAACTATGGGAGAAGCCCAAGTGCTATTTGATTTCTCAATCACATCCTCGTCTAACATCTCCTTAAGAGATTTATCTATGTGTGCCTGCATCGCAGGCGAAACCGGATAATACCTCTGTTTGATGGGATCTGAAGTTGTCCTAATGACATGTTCTACTCTACTAGTAACTTCTAGTCCTTCTGGCATGTTTTTGAATAAATCCTCAATCAGTGTGTTTAACCTAATCTTCTGCTCCTCAATCAAATCCGACTCTTCCACAATAGAAGTCGTTCCAATTGTAGCTAATTCTACCTGGCTCGAGAAGTTCCACATACGTGATCTAAGATCCGGGACTATTCCCGAGAGTGCCCAAAAGTCTGCACCTAATATCAACGTATGGGGAAGCGAAGGTATGACTAAACACTCTATTAGAACTGACCTATCCTTAACAACTATTGGCAGATTGACTACTCCTAAAACTCCTACACCCGTCCCATCTGCAAGATGTACTTGATTTATATCAGTTGTCCCTAAACTTAACCCTAAGTCCTTAAGGACCTTCCAAACGTCCCTACATATGATAGTCCTAGAAGCTCCTGAATCTAAAAGTCCTAAAAACCTAAAGCCATAAATGTTTACACTCAAGTAAGGACGACTGTCGCCCCCACTTGTCTCTAATGTGAAACCTAATTGAATTCGATTTGCCAGCTGGTTGTCAGCAGGCAACCTCCCTAATTTTGACGCCGGCGCTCTTGCCCTGCTGGCCCAAGAGACCGTTGCCCGTTTCCCGACGAGCAGCGTCTACAATTTCGCTTGATCGTATTTTCTGCCCCACAGCCATAACAGCGCCTAGGAGCGGAACAAGTATTTGCAAGGTGACCTTCTTGATTACATTTGAAACAACGAAGCGCCCTACTAGGTTTGGAAAAAGGATTGACTGCCACCGTTGCCGCCTGAATGGGTCCAACATATGCAACATCAGGTTCCAGGGTTTGCCTATTGCGACCTGAAGGAGGAGGGACAAACGACTCGACATTAGTTCGAATCGTCTCCAGCCTTCTGCCTAAAGCTACCAACTCATTGACTGATTTGATATCAGCCAATCCTAACTGAGTCTGATAGAAAGGCGTTATGTTCTTCATGAGAATAGATAATTTTCTATTCTCACTTAGAGGTTCCGTAAAACGCTTGAACAAGGTCTGCATGAGAGCGATGTACATCCCTATCGACTCATCACGACCTTGGGTACGACGCCTAACCTCATCCAGCAAAAGATCATCATAGTTGGAGGGCAAAAACTCCAACTTCAACTCCCTAACCAACTCTTTCCAAGTAGAAATTGTGTCCCTAATCGACCTAAACCATAAAAGTGCCTTCCCACCAAATAAGTCCACCGCTGATGTGAAAACCCTAGCTTCCGAAACTCCGCGTGCTTCCCTCATTTCTTCTACTCTTTCGATGAAAGAGTTCACCGATGAGCCGCAATGCTCACCTGTGAACTTCACGTTCCATTTGTCAAGTCGCTCGGGGAACCGGTCACAGGGTATATCACCCTGTAGTTGGAACCCACTAGAGCTCGCACGTTGGCCGACCGTTGCAGCTGGTAACGCACCCAAGTCTGCTGTCGACATTGATGATCGTGTTTTTTCTTGAGGTTCTATCACCTCCTCTTCTGTTGACAATTTCGCCATTAAAATCAAAATTTCACCTTTTAAATCAGCAACCTCGTTGACTTCTTCTGACGATTCAGCCCTAGCCCTCGATATCCTACCTAAAGCCCATTCAATTTTGGTCAAAACCTTAAGATACTCCGAAGACTTCGGATTCTTAGGCGGAACTTTCAAAAGTTCCTTAATTTCCAAAATTTTATTCTTAACCGCCTCGGTATCTTCTCCGAAAGAAAACGGGTAGTGCGGACTATCCGATGATATAGATCCCGAACGTTCCAGAATACGTGAAGATCTGAGAGTGGCTCTCATGTTCTCCACCGTACCTTCCTTTAAACCGCGGGCGCGTAACTCATAAGAGAGTTCCTCTTTATTCAACCGATAGACATCCATTTTCAATTTTCCTCGGAAAAAAAATTAATAGAACGGTTTCAAAAAAAAAAAAACAAAGCGCAGTATAAAACAGAGTACCAACACCCAGCTGGTTGCTTTATACAAAAAAAACTCAACTAACGCGCAAGGAATAAAAATAAAAACCGAAAATTGTCTTCACCGAACTATAACGAGGCCAATCAACACCCAGTTGTTTGTCCGAACCTCTATTTAAGATGTTATGAAATCGCGAAAGGAATTTAAATCCCGAAAGCTAAAATTACTTGGCAAAATTTAAAAAAATGTTCCAAAAATCAACACCCAGTTGACTTTGTTTGCATACGATAGAAGTTTCAATTTCGAAGTATTTAAAAGTTCAAAACAAAAATTAACTCCCAGTTAATTTTGTTCGCGATCACGACAAAACAATTTCCAATTTACACCGAAAGAAAAATAGAATGCAAAAAAAAATGAATTAGAAATAATTTTAAAGTAACTTAAAATTCCCAAATCGTACCACGAAAAAAAAATAGAATACAAAAAAAACGAATTGGAATTCTCAAATCGCCCCAAGAAAACAAAAAGAATGCAAAAAGAACGGATTACAAATAATTTAAGTCACTTAAAATTCCCAAATCGCGCCAAGAAAACAAAAAGAATGCCAAAAAAGAATTAATTAGAAATAATTTTAAACCCACTTGAAATCGAACCAAGAAAATAAGAATACACAAAAGAACGAACTATCAAAATTTTAAAACTCGCTAAAAATAGATAAAATGGTCACACTAATAAGGTAGGTTGAAATTATTATTATATTTTTTTGTATGAAATTATTTTAAGATAATCAAAAAAAACAATATGATAACCCCAGTAAAATATATTAAAATTAATTTTACGAAATCAAAAAGAATTAATCTGGTAACACCAATAAAAGATATTAACACTGAATAAAATTCAATATAGCACGCAAAGAACCGTCAATAATAAAAAAAACTTGAAATTATTAACGCCAAAATTATGAGCGTTGAATATATATATATATATAGATATATCGAAGTGATCAAGAGGTCACCTTCAAAATCAACCAAAACCTTTCACTATCACTCGGTCAATATAAATATATATATATATATGTATGTGTCTATGTGTATGATCAACTATTATTATTAAACTATTAAATTATTAATCGAATTAATTTTCCAAATAGTAGGTATTCAAGAAAAAGAATTAAAAAAACACTCACTCTTATATCCCGTCTGAAACGAATTTTTATGAACAATAAACAAAGGTGAACTTCCTTGTTGGCCGATACACATATATTATGTGTTGACTAATCTGCTTTCTAACCTCCTATGCAGCACCCACTTGTAACACCAGAAGTAAGACTTATGTATCTCCCGTCTAAAACGAACTTCCCAGTTTCCGTCGAATAATCTTCTTTACAAACACCTATGGAGCACCCACTTGTATCACCAGAAGTAAGCTATAAAGGAAAAATTGATTGGATGAGTATATGTATGTAGCGAGTATATATAACAAAGGAATAAAGAAAAACAGCACTTCCCTAAAGAAAACACCACACACTTTGTTCCACAAAATTTTTTCTTTATCAAGCCCCACGTTCGGGTGCCAATTTGTTGCAATATAATTTGCCCAATTTATCACACTTTGTGATAATAATTATTATAAAAATAAAAGAAAACGAAAATAAAAGAATACTTGAACACGAATTAAATACCGCGGAAATAAAATGTGCCGATCTGTCAAAGTACAGCGGCGAAGAAGCGAAAGGCAAAAATTGCAACACGCAGCAGGTTAAGTGCTGCCACCACGACAGCTCAGTAAGGGGTGGGTTCAATGCACAATTTAATTAATCGAAGGGTCGATTAATTAAGTTGCTCGCGATTTATTTTGATATCACGTTGATATCAGAAAAATATATTTTAATTGAGATTGCCACAGGGGCGTTCTTACGTATAGTAAGAAAAGGGCGCCAGCAATTTTTTTCTGAAATTAAAAAAAAAAGGAAATTGCAAACCTTCTAAAGAAACACGAGAACAAAGAAAAGAAAATCCAACCACAAAAGAAAGAAATACAACAACTAAAGTTTTATCGAAATTTAACTTTGTTTTATTTTGAAAGTGCCTGAGAAACCTTACTAGCAGGATTAAAACTCAGGATCTTTTCGTTAATTTAAGTTTTACAAAATGATTTAGAAAAAAAAAATGGACGATGGACCGTTAAGGTCTCGGTTCCCAGAAAAGAAATTGGGATTCTCAAAGAAAATACATACAATTAATCGAAATATTTTTACTTATCTTTTTTTTTTTTGTTTCTTCAGCTTCAAATTCCGAACCAGTCCTTATCTTCCTTCCTTCTATCAAAATTTTCTTCCCACTTATTTTTCTTTTCACAAAAGTAGTCAACCACTTTTCTTATCTTTTTCGCTCTTTTTTTTCTCAACTCTTGTTCACAAAATTATATCCTGTTCACTTGAATGCTCGAGAAGAATTGACTTCCAGATTCTTCGATCTGTCAAGTCACATCCTTCCCAACTCCCGCCATTTTGAGCTTTCAGCCAATCTGGAGTGGCGGATCTCAATTCACATCATCAACAGCCAATCGGAGATCGGCTTGTTGATATCAACTTGTGATGAGATTCTCGCGATCCCGCTTACTCGCTCTACTCTCACTGCTAAATGCAAGTCATTCTGGAATTCGCCGCCCGCTGGATTCACTTCCAGGTCACGACGATTCCAGAAGCTGCATTCAGCCACCCCCATTTTCCACCTCGACAAAAGTTGAGAAACACAAAAATTGCGAAAAACATAATACTTTACACAACTTTCCTATCAATTTAAAAGGAAGAAGGAAAAATAATGACACGTTCGGGATCTGTAACTATACTTTAAATAGAATTGGTCTTGAACTAAGTTTTTGGAAACTTAAAAGTCCATACGTCCATTAACATAGATTAAGTTACATACGTCCGAGAATAAAATTAATTATCATTACATCATTTAAACGAAAATATCAAGCAAAAATATGATTAATCCAAGTTATTGACATAAATATAGTTAACATTTTTCGTTGGGCCTTAGGCCATTCTCCATTCGGAGTGACTTCGCACGCAACTTTTTTTTGCACGTATCCACCAGACCGTCCGTCTGATTTGGTTTCACTTCTATGGAAACCATCCCATCAATTGTACCCTGAAACGAAACTTGGTATTTTTTTCCCTCACGAAAATGACAGAGAGAACCATGGTC
>CAKKTC010000225.1:0-40732 GCA_920104205.1 Eupeodes latifasciatus
ATCATATCATATCATATCATATCATATCATATCATATCATATCATATCATATCATATCATATCATATCATATCATATCATATCATATCATATCATATCATATCATATCATATCATATCATATCATATCATATCATATCATATCATATCATATCATATCATATCATATCATATCATATCATATCATATCATATCATATCATATCATATCATATCATATCATATCATATCATATCATATCATATCATATGATATCATATCATATCATATCATATCATATCATATCATATCATATCATATCATATCATATCATATCATATCATATCATATCATATCATATCATATCATATCATATCATATCATATCATATCATATCATATCATATCATATCATATCATATCATATCATATCATATCATATCATATCATATCATATCATATCATATCATATCATATCATATCATATCATATCATATCATATCATATCATATCATATCATATCATATGATATGATATATGATATCATATCATATCATATCATATCATATCATATCATATCATATCATATCATATCATATCATATCATATCATATCATATCATATCATATCATATCATATCATATCATATCATATCATATCATATCATATCATATCATATCATATCATATCATATCATATCATATCATATCATATCATATCATATCATATCATATCATATCATATCATATCATATCATATCATATCATATCATATCATATCATATCATATCATATCATATCATATCATATCATATCATATCATATCATATCATATCATATCATATCATATCATATCATATCATATCATATCATATCATATCATATCATATCATATCATATCATATCATATCATATCATATCATATCATATCATATCATATCATATCATATCATATCATATCATATCATATCATATCATATCATATCATATCATATCATATCATATCATATCATATCATATCATATCATATCATATCATATCATATCATATCATATCATATCATATCATATCATATCACATCATATCATATCATATCATATCATATCATATCATATCATATCATATCATATCATATCATATCATATCATATCATATCATATCATATCATATCATATCATATCATATCATATCATATCATATCATATCATATCATATCATATCATATCATATCATATCATATCATATCATATCATATCATATCATATCATATCATATCATATCATATCATATCATATCATATCATATCATATCATATCATATCATATCATATCATATCATATCATATCATATCATATCATATCATATCATATCATATCATATCATATCATATCATATCATATCATATCATATCATATCATATCATATCATATCATATCATATCATATCATATCATATCATATCATATCATATCATATCATATCATATCATATCATATCATATCATATCATATCATATCATATCATATCATATCATATCATATCATATCATATCATATCATATCATATCATATCATATCATATCATATCATATCATATCATATCATATCATATCATATCATATCATATCATATCATATCATATCATATCATATCATATCATATCATATCATATCATATCATATCATATCATATCATATCATATCATATCATATCATATCATATCATATCATATCATATCATATCATATCATATCATATCATATCATATCATATCATATCATATCATATCATATCATATCATATCATATCATATCATATCATATCATATCATATCATATCATATCATATCATATCATATCATATCATATCATATCATATCATATCATATCATATCATATCATATCATATCATATCATATCATATCATATCATATCATATCATATCATTTCATATCATATCATATCATATCATATCATATCATATTATATCATATCATATCATATCATATCATATCATATCATATCATATCATATCATATCATATCATATCATATCATATCATATCATATCATATCATATCATATCATATCATATCATATCATATCATATCATATCATATCATATCATATCATATCATATCATATCATATCATATCATATCATATCATATCATATCATATCATATCATATCATATCATATCATATCATATCATATCATATCATATCATATCATATCATATCATATCATATCATATCATATCATATCATATCATATCATATCATATCATATCATATCATATCATATCATATCATATCATATCATATCATATCATATCATATCATATCATATCATATCATATCATATCATATCATATCATATCATATCATATCATATCATATCATATCATATCATATCATATCATATCATATCATATCATATCATATCATATCATATCATATCATATCATATCATATCATATCATATCATATCATATCATATCATATCATATCATATCATATCATATCATATCATATCATATCATATCATATCATATCATATCATATCATATCATATCATATCATATCATATCATATCATATCATATCATATCATATCATATCATATCATATCATATCATATCATATCATATCATATCATATCATATCATATCATATCATATCATATCATATCATATCATATCATATCATATCATATCATATCATATCATATCATATCATATCATATCATATCATATCATATCATATCATATCATATCATATCATATCATATCATATCATATCATATCATATCATATC
This sequence comes from Eupeodes latifasciatus, assembly GCA_920104205.1. NCBI lineage: Eukaryota > Metazoa > Arthropoda > Insecta > Diptera > Syrphidae > Eupeodes > Eupeodes latifasciatus. The sequence goes on from CAKKTC010000225.1 coordinate 2,786, forward strand.
ATATCATATCATATCATATCATATCATATCATATCATATCATATCATATCATATCATATCATATCATATCATATCATATCATATCATATCATATCATATCATATCATATCATATCATATCATATCATATCATATCATATCATATCATATCATATCATATCATATCATATCATATCATATCATATCATATCATATCATATCATATCATATCATATCATATCATATCATATCATATCATATCATATCATATCATATCATATCATATCATATCATATCATATCATATCATATCATATCATATCATATCATATCATATCATATCATATCATATCATATCATATCATATCATATCATATCATATCATATCATATCATATCATATCATATCATATCATATCATATCATATCATATCATATCATATCATATCATATCATATCATATCATATCATATCATATCATATCATATCATATCATATCATATCATATCATATCATATCATATCATATCATATCATATCATATCATATCATATCATATCATATCATATCATATCATATCATATCATATCATATCATATCATATCATATCATATCATATCATATCATATCATATCATATCATATCATATCATATCATATCATATCATATCATATCATATCATATCATATCATATCATATCATATCATATCATATCATATCATATCATATCATATCATATCATATCATATCATATCATATCATATCATATCATATCATATCATATCATATCATATCATATCATATCATATCATATCATATCATATCATATCATATCATATCATATCATATCATATCATATCATATCATATCATATCATATCATATCATATCATATCATATCATATCATATCATATCATATCATATCATATCATATCATATCATATCATATCATATCATATCATATCATATCATATCATATCATATCATATCATATCATATCATATCATATCATATCATATCATATCATATCATATCATATCATATCATATCATATCATATCATATCATATCATATCATATCATATCATATCATATCATATCATATCATATCATATCATATCATATCATATCATATCATATCATATCATATCATATCATATCATATCATATCATATCATATCATATCATATCATATCATATCATATCATATCATATCATATCATATCATATCATATCATATCATATCATATCATATCATATCATATCATATCATATCATATCATATCATATCATATCATATCATATCATATCATATCATATCATATCATATCATATCATATCATATCATATCATATCATATCATATCATATCATATCATATCATATCATATCATATCATATCATATCATATCATATCATATCATATCATATCATATCATATCATATCATATCATATCATATCATATCATATCATATCATATCATATCATATCATATCATATCATATCATATCATATCATATCATATCATATCATATCATATCATATCATACATATCATATCATATCATATCATATCATATCATCATATCATATCATATCATATCATATCATATCATATCATATCATATCATATCATATCATATCATATCATATCATATCATATCATATCATATCATATCATATCATATCATATCATATCATATCATATCATATGATATGATATGATATCATATCATATCATATCATATCATATCATATCATATCATATCATATCATATCATATCATATCATATCATATCATATCATATCATATCATATCATATCATATCATATCATATCATATCATATCATATCATATCATATCATATCATATCATATCATATCATATCATATCATATCATATCATATCATATCATATCATATCATATCATATCATATCATATCATATCATATCATATCATATCATATCATATCATATCATATCATATCATATCATATCATATATCATATCATATCATATCATATCATATCATATCATATCATATCATATCATATCATATCATATCATATCATATCATATCATATCATATCATATCATATCATATCATATCATATCATATCATATCATATCATATCATATCATATCATATCATATCATATCATATCATATCATATCATATCATATCATATCATATCATATCATATCATATCATATCATATCATATCATATCATATCATATCATATCATATCATATCATATCATATCATATCATATCATATCATATCATATCATATCATATCATATCATATCATATCATATCATATCATATCATATCATATCATATCATATCATATCATATCATATCATATCATATCATATCATATCATATCATATCATATCATATCATATCATATCATATCATATCATATCATATCATATCATATCATATCATATCATATCATATCATATCATATCATATCATATCATATCATATCATATCATATCATATCATATCATATCATATCATATCATATCATATCATATCATATCATATCATATCATATCATATCATATCATATCATATCATATCATATCATATCATATCATATCATATCATATCATATCATATCATATCATATCATATCATATCATATCATATCATATCATATCATATCATATCATATCATATCATATCATATCATATCATATCATATCATATCATATCATATCATATCATATCATATCATATCATATCATATCATATCATATCATATCATATCATATCATATCATATCATATCATATCATATCATATCATATCATATCATATCATATCATATCATATCATATCATATCATATCATATCATATCATATCATATCATATCATATCATATCATATCATATCATATCATATCATATCATATTCATATCATATCATATCATATCATATCATATCATATCATATCATATCATATCATATCATATCATATCATATCATATCATATCATATCATATCATATCATATCATATCATATCATATCATATCATATCATATCATATCATATCATATCATATCATATCATATCATATCATATCATATCATATCATATCATATCATATCATATCATATCATATCATATCATATCATATCATATCATATCATATCATATCATATCATATCATATCATATCATATCATATCATATCATATCATATCATATCATATCATATCATATCATATCATATCATATCATATCATATCATATCATATCATATCATATCATATCATATCATATCATATCATATCATATCATATCATATCATATCATATCATATCATATCATATCATATCATATCATATCATATCATATCATATCATATCATATCATATCATATCATATCATATCATATCATATCATATCATATCATATCATATCATATCATATCATATCATATCATATCATATCATATCATATCATATCATATCATATCATATCATATCATATCATATCATATCATATCATATCATATCATATCATATCATATCATATCATATCATATCATATCATATCATATCATATCATATCATATCATATCATATCATATCATATCATATCATATCATATCATATCATATCATATCATATCATATCATATCATATCATATCATATCATATCATATCATATCATATCATATCATATCATATCATATCATATCATATCATATCATATCATATCATATCATATCATATCATATCATATCATATCATATCATATCATATCATATCATATCATATCATATCATATCATATCATATCATATCATATCATATCATATCATATCATATCATATCATATCATATCATATCATATCATATCATATCATATCATATCATATCATATCATATCATATCATATCATATCATATCATATCATATCATATCATATCATATCATATCATATCATATCATATCATATCATATCATATCATATCATATCATATCATATCATATCATATCATATCATATCATATCATATCATATCATATCATATCATATCATATCATATCATATCATATCATATCATATCATATCATATCATATCATATCATATCATATCATATCATATCATATCATATCATATCATATCATATCATATCATATCATATCATATCATATCATATCATATCATATCATATCATATCATATCATATCATATCATATCATATCATATCATATCATATCATATCATATCATATCATATCATATCATATCATATCATATCATATCATATCATATCATATCATATCATATCATATCATATCATATCATATCATATCATATCATATCATATCATATCATATCATATCATATCATATCATATCATATCATATCATATCATATCATATCATATCATATCATATCATATCATATCATATCATATCATATCATATCATATCATATCATATCATATCATATCATATCATATCATATCATATCATATCATATCATATCATATCATATCATATCATATCATATCATATCATATCATATCATATCATATCATATCATATCATATCATATCATATCATATCATATCATATCATATCATATCATATCATATCATATCATATCATATCATATCATATCATATCATATCATATCATATCATATCATATCATATCATATCATATCATATCATATCATATCATATCATATCATATCATATCATATCATATCATATCATATCATATCATATCATATCATATCATATCATATCATATCATATCATATCATATCATATCATATCATATCATATCATATCATATCATATCATATCATATCATATCATATCATATCATATCATATCATATCATATCATATCATATCATATCATATCATATCATATCATATCATATCATATCATATCATATCATATCATATCATATCATATCATATCATATCATATCATATCATATCATATCATATCATATCATATCATATCATATCATATCATATCATATCATATCATATCATATCATATCATATCATATCATATCATATCATATCATATCATATCATATCATATCATATCATATCATATCATATCATATCATATCATATCATATCATATCATATCATATCATATCATATCATATCATATCATATCATATCATATCATATCATATCATATCATATCATATCATATCATATCATATCATATCATATCATATCATATCATATCATATCATATCATATCATATCATATCATATCATATCATATCATATCATATCATATCATATCATATCATATCATATCATATCATATCATATCATATCATATCATATCATATCATATCATATCATATCATATCATATCATATCATATCATATCATATCATATCATATCATATCATATCATATCATATCATATCATATCATATCATATCATATCATATCATATCATATCATATCATATCATATCATATCATATCATATCATATCATATCATATCATATCATATCATATCATATCATATCATATCATATCATATCATATCATATCATATCATATCATATCATATCATATCATATCATATCATATCATATCATATCATATCATATCATATCATATCATATCATATCATATCATATCATATATCATATCATATCATATCATATCATATCATATCATATCATATCATATCATATCATATCATATCATATCATATCATATCATATCATATCATATCATATCATATCATACATATCATATCATATCATATCATATCATATCATATCAATCATATCATATCATATCATATCATATCATATCATATCATATCATATCATATCATATCATATCATATCATATCATATCATATCATATCATATATTATCATATCATATATCATATCATATCATATCATATCATATCATATCATATCATATCATATCATATCATATCATATCATATCATATCATATCATATCATATCATATCATATCATATCAATCATATCATATCATATCATATCATATCATATCATATCATATCATATCATATCATATCATATCATATCATATCATATCATCATATCATATCATATCATATCATATCATATCATATCATATCATATCATATCATATCATATCATATCATATCATATCATATCATATCATATCATATCATATCTATCATATCATATCATATCATATCATATCATATCATATCATATCATATCATATCATATCATATCATATCATATCATATCATATCATATCATATCATATCATATCATATCATATCATATCATATCATATCATATCATATCATATCCTATCATATCATATCATATCATATATCATATCATATCATATCATATCATATCATATCATATCATATATCATATCATATCATATCATATCATATCATATCATATCATATCATATCATATCATATCATATCATATCATATCATATCATATCATATCATATCATATCATATCATATCATATCATATCATATCATATCATATCATATCATATCATATCATATCATATCATATCATATCATATCATATCATATCATATCAATCATATCATATCATATCATATCATATCATATCATATCAATCATATCATATCATATCATATCATATCATATCATATCATATCATATCATATCATATCATATCATATCATATCATATCATATCATATCATATCATATCATATCATATCATATCATATCATATCATATCATATCATATCATATCATATCATATCATATCATATCATATCATATCATATCATATCATATCATCATATCATATCATATCATATCATATCATATCATATCATATCATATCATATCATATCATATCATATCATATCATATCATATCATATCATATCATATCATATCATATCATATCATATCATATCATATCATATCATATCATCATATCATATCATATCATATCATATCATATCATATCATATCATATCATATCATATCATATCATATCATATCATATCATATCATATCATATCATATCATATCATATCATATCATATCATATCATATCATATCATATCATATCATATCATATCATATCATATCATATCATATCATATCATATCATATCATATCATATCATATCATATCATATCATATATCATATCATATCATCATATCATATCATATCATATCATATCATATCATATCATATCATATCATATCAATATATCATATCCTATCATATCATATCATATCATATCATATCATATCATATCATATCATATCATATCATATCATATCATATCATATCATATCATATCATATCATATCATATCATATCATATCATATCATATCATATCATATCATATCATATCATATCATATCATATCATATCATATCATATCATATCATATCATATCATATCATATCATATCATATCATATATCATATCATATCATATCATATCATATCATATCATATCATATCATATCATATCATATCATATCATATCATATCATATCATATCATATCATATCATATCATATCATATCATATCATATCATAATCATATCATATCATATCATATCATATCATATCATATCATATCATATCATATCATATCATATCATATCATATCATATCATATCATATCATATCATATCATATCATATCATATCATATCATATCATATCATATCATATCATATCATATCATATCATATCATATCATATCATATCATATCATATCATATCATATCATATCATATCATTCATATCATATCATATCATATCATATCATATCATATCATATCATATCATATCATATCATATCATATCATATCATATCATCATATCATATCATATCATATCATATCATATCATATCATATCATCATCATATCATATCATATCATATCATATCATATCAATATCATATCATATCATATCATATCATATCATATCATATCATATCATATCATATCATATCTATCATATCATATCATATCATATCATATCATATCATATCATATCATATCATATCATATCATATCATATCATATCATATCATATCATATCATATCATATCATATCATATCATATCATATCATATCATATCATATCATATCATATCATATATCATATCATATCATATCATATCATATCATATCATATCATATCATATCATATCATATCATATCATCATATCATATCATATCATATCATATCATATCATATCATATCATATCATATCATATCATATCATATATCATATCATATCATATCATATATCATATCATATCATATCATATCATATCATATCATATCATATCATATCATATCATATCATATCATATCATATCATATCATATCATATCATCATATCATATCATATCATATCATATCATATCATATCATATCATATCATATCATATCATATCATATCATATCATATCATCATATCATATCATATCATATCATATCATATCATATCATATCATATCATATCAAATCATATCATATCATATCATATCATATCATATCATATCATATCATATCATATCATATCATATCATATCATATCATATCATATCATATCATATCATATCATATCATATCATATCATATCATATCATATCATATCATATCATATCATATCATATCATATCATATCATATCATATCATATCATATCATATCATATTCATATCATATCATATCATATCATATCATATCATATCATATCATATCATATCATATCATATCATATCATATCATATCATATCATATCATATCATATCATATCAAATCATATCATATCATTATATATCATATCATATCATATCATATCATATCATATCATATCATATCATATCATATCATATCATATCATATCATATCATATCATATCATATCATATCATATCATATCATATCATATCATATCATATATCAATCTATCATATCATATCATATCATATCATATCATATCATATCATATCATATCATATCCATATCATATCAATCATATCATATCATATCATATCATATCATATCATATCATATCATATCATATCATATCATATCATATCATATCAATCATATCATATCATATCATATCATATCATATCATATCATATCATATCATATCATATCATATCATATCATATCATATCATATCATTCATATCATGATATGATATGATATGATATCATATCATATCATATCATATCATATCATATCATATCATATCATATCATATCATATCATATCATATCATATCATATCATATCATATCATATCATATCATATCATATCATATCATATCATATCATATCATATCATATCATATCATATCATATCATATCATATCATATCATATCATATCATCTTATCATATCATATCATATCATATCATATCAATCATATCATATCATATCATATCATATCATATCAATCATAATCATATCATATCATATCATATCATATCATATCATATCATATCATATCATATCATATCATATCATATCATATCATATCATATCATATCATATCATATCATATCATATCATATCATATCATATCATATCAAATCATATCATATCATATCATATCATATCATATCATATCATATCATATCAAATCATATCATATCATATCATATCATATCATATCATATCATATCATATCATATCATATCATATTCATATCATATCATATCATATCATTCATCATATCATATCATATCATATCATATCATATCATATCATATCATATCATATCATATCATATCATATCATATCATATCATATCATATCATATCATATCATCTCATATCATATCATATCATATCATATCATATCATATCATATCATATCATATCATATCATATCATATCATCATCATATCATATCATATCATATCATATCATATCATCATATCATATCATATCATATCATATCATATCATATCATATCATATCATATCATATCATATCATATCATATCATATCATATCATATCATATCATATCATATCATATCATATCATATCATATCATATCATATCATATCATATCATATCATATCATATCATATCATATCATATCATATCATATCATATCATATCATATCAATATCATATCATATCATATCATATCATATCATATCATATCATATCATATCATATCATATCAAATCATATCATATCATATCATATCATATCATATCATACATATCATATCATATCATATCATATCATATCATATCATATCATATCATATCATATCATATCATATCATATCATATCATACATATCATATCATATCATATCATATCATATCATATCATATCATATCATATCATATCATATATCATATCATATCATATCATATCATATCATATCATATCATATCATATCATATCATTCATATCATATCATATCATATCATATATTATATCATATCATATATCATATCATATCATATCATATCATTTATCATTCTTCATATCATATCATCATATCATATCATTTATTTCATATCATATATCATATCATTCATTTATATCATATCATATCATATCATATCATATCATATCATATCATATCATATCAGCATAGTCATATCATAGCATACATATAATATCATATCACATCATATCAGATCATATCATATCAGATCATATCATATCATATCATATCATATCATATCATATCATATCATATCATATCATATCATATCATATCATATCATATCATATCATATCATATCATATCATATCATATCATATCATATCATATCATATCATATCATATCATATCATATCATATCATATCATATCATATCATATCATATCATATCATATCATATCATATCCATATCATATCATATCATATCATTATCATAATCATATCATATCATATCATAATCATATCATATCATATCATAATCATATCATATCATATCATATCATATCATATCATATCATAGCATATCATATCATATCATATCATATCATATCATATCATATCATATCATATCAATCATATCATATCATATCATATCATATCATATCATATCATCATAGCATATCATATCATATCATATCATATCATATCATATCATATCATATCATATCATATCATATCATATCATATCATATCATATCATATCATATCATATCATATCATATCATATCATATCATATCATATCATATCATATCATATCATATCATATCATATCAGATCATATCATATCATATCATATCATATCATATCATATCATATCATATCATATCATATCATATCATATCAATCATATCATATCATATCATATCATCATATCATATCATATCATATCATATCATATCATATCATATCATATCATATCATATCATATCATATCATATCATATCATATCATATCATATCATATCATATCATATCATATCATATCATATCATATCATATCATATCATATCATATCATATCATACATCATATCATATCATTCATATCATATCATATCATATCAATCATATCATCATCATATCATATCATATCATATCATATCATATCATATCATATCATATCATATCATATCATATCATATCATATCATATCATATCATATCATATCATATCATATCATATCATATCATATCATATCATATCATATCAATCATATCATATCATATCATATCATATCAATCATATCATATCTATATCATATCATATCATATCAACATATCATATCATATCATATCATATCATATCATATCATATCATATCATATCATATCATATCATATCATATCATATCATATCATATCTATCATATCATATCATATCATATCATATCATATCATATCATATCATATCATATCATATCATATCATATCATATCATATCATATCATATCATATCATATCATATCATATCATATCATATCATATCATATCATATCATATCATATCATATCATATCATATCATATCATATCATATCATATCATATCATATCTATCATATCATATCATATCATATCATATCATATCATATCATATCATATCATATCATATCATATCATATCATATCATATCATATCATATCATATCATATCATATCATATCATATCATATCATATCATATCATATCAAAATATCATATCATATCATATCATATCATATCATATCATATCATATCATATCATATCATATCATATCATTCATATCATATCATATCATATCATATCATATCATATCATATCATATCATATCATATCATATCATATCATATCATATCATATCATATCATATCATATCATATCATATCATATCATATCATATCATATCATATCATATCATATCATATCATATCATATCATATCATATCATATCATATCATATCATATCATATCATATCATATCATATCATATCATATCATATCATATCATATCATATCATATCATATCATATCATATCATATCATATCATATCATATCATATCATATCATATCATATCATATCATATCATATCATATCATATCATATCATATCATATCATATCATATCATATCATATCATATCATATCATATCATATCATATCATATCATATCATATCATATCAATATCATATCATATCATATCATATCATATCATATCATATCATATCATATCATATCATATCATATCATATCATATCATATCATATCATATCATATCATATCATATCATATCATATCATATCATATCATATCATATCATATCATATCATATCATATCATATCATATCATATCATATCATATCATATCATATCATATCATATCATATCATATCATATCATATCATATCATAATCATATCATATCATATCATATCTATCATATCATATCATATCATATCATATCATATCATATCATATCATATCATATCATATCATATATCATATCATATCATATCATATCATATCATATCATATCATATCATATCATATCATATCATATCATATCTTATCATATCATATCATATCATATCATATCATATCATATCATATCATATCATATCATATCATATCATATCATATCATATCATATCATATCATATCATATCATATCATATCATATCATATCATTCATATCATATCATATCATATCATATCATATCATATCATATCATATCATATCATATCATATCATATCATATCATATCATATCATATCATATCATATCATATCATATCATATCATATCATATCATATCATATCATATCATATCATATCATATCATATCATATCATATCATATCATATCATATCATATCATATCATATCATATCATATCATATCATATCATATCATATCATATCATATCATATCATATCATATCATATCATATCATATCATATCATATCATATCATATCATATCATATCATATCATATCATATCATATCATATCATATCATATCATATCATATCATATCATATCATATCATATCATATCATATCATATCATATCATATCATATCATATCATATCATATCATATCATATCATATCATATCATATCATATCATATCATATCATATCATATCATATCATATCATATCATATCATATCATATCATATCATATCATATCATATCATATCATATCATATCATATCATATCATATCATATCATATCATATCATATCATATCATATCATATCATATCATATCATATCATATCATATCATATCATATCATATCATATCATATCATATCATATCATATCATATCATATCATATCATATCATATAATATCATATCATATCATATCATATCATATCATATCATATCATATCATATCATATCATATCATATCATATCATATCATATCATATCATATCATATCATATCATATCATATCATATCATATCATATGATATGATATGATATGATATCATATCATATCATATCATATCATATCATATCATATCATATCATATCATATCATATCATATCATATCATATCATATCATATCATATCATATCATATCATATCATATCATATCATATCATATCATATCATATCATATCATATCATATCATATCATATCATATCATATCATATCATATCATATCATATCATATCATATCATATCATATCATATCATATCATATCATATCATATCATATCATATCATATCCTATCATATCATATCATATCATATCATATCATATCATATCATATCATATCATATCATATCATATCATATCATATCATATCATATCATATCATATCATATCATATCATATCATATCATATCATATCATATCATATCATATCATATCATATCATATCATATCATATCATATCATATCATATCATATCATATCATATCATATCATATCATATCATATCATATCATATCATATCATATCATATCATATCATATCATATCATATCATATCATATCATATCATATCATATCATATCATATCATATCATATCATATCATATCATATCATATCATATCATATCATATCATATCATATCATATCATATCATATCATATCATATCATATCATATCATATCATATCATATCATATCATATCATATCATATCATATCATATCATATCATATCATATCATATCATATCATATCATATCATATCATATCATATCATATCATATCATATCATATCATATCATATCATATCATATCATATCATATCATATCATATCATATCATATCATATCATATCATATCATATCATATCATATCATATCATATCATATCATATCATATCATATCATATCATATCATATCATATCATATCATATCATATCATATCATATCATATCATATCATATCATATCATATCATATCATATCATATCATATCATATCATATCATATCATATCATATCATATCATATCATATCATATCATATCATATCATATCATATCATATCATATCATATCATATCATATCATATCATATCATATCATATCATATCATATCATATCATATCATATCATATCATATCATATCATATCATATCATATCATATCATATCATATCATATCATATCATATCATATCATATCATATCATATCATATCATATCATATCATATCATATCATATCATATCATATCATATCATATCATATCATATCATATCATATCATATCATATCATATCATATCATATCATATCATATCATATCATATCATATCATATCATATCATATCATATCATATCATATCATATCATATCATATCATATCATATCATATCATATCATATCATATCATATCATATCATATCATATCATATCATATCATATCATATCATATCATATCATATCATATCATATCATATCATATCATATCATATCATATCATATCATATCATATCATATCATATCATATCATATCATATCATATCATATCATATCATATCATATCATATCATATCATATCATATCATATCATATCATATCATATCATATCATATCATATCATATCATATCATATCATATCATATCATATCATATCATATCATATCATATCATATCATATCATATCATATCATATCATATCATATCATATCATATCATATCATATCATATCATATCATATCATATCATATCATATCATATCATCATACATCTACCTTTGAACAAATTTTGAACGCAAATATTGAGGGAAGTATACCTTCTTTGTAGATTCATATCACAATATATCTACTTTAAATACCAGTTGAATAGATGAAGGTTATCAGTAGGGAAGGTAAGTAGGTAGGTAGGTTCATTAGATTTCAATTTGACAAGTGCAAAATTTGGTTTGGTCTTTGAAACACAAAAATAGTATTTACCTACATATGTCTGCACATATGTATATCTAGGTCCTAGTTAATACCTATGTATGTTATTTACATAAGGTACATAATATATTATGGTGCTATATTTAAAACATACAGTTTTGAGTTTTTTCTTGAGTTAGGTAAGTAAGGTACTAACATATACCTAAGGTATCTTGTTGAACCTTCGCCAATTTGCGTTGTTTATCAATGTTTTGATTAACTTCAAATACTTTGTAGGTAAAGCAGACGATTTTAAGTAATTTTTGTTTTGCTTGAAAAAAAAAATGTAAATTGAACAAACCCCATCAAATTATAGTTGCAACACTTTACCAAAACTCTTAAATAAAATAAAAACAGCGTAAAAAAGATAATGTACATGAATATATTATTAATAAGATCAGATAGGTATACTGGTACATTTGTACATTACAATGAAAAAAAGAGGCTGGGATGGGACCCACACTGATAACTTCCCATCCCGTCTGTCGATTTGTCTTGCTTAAAAGTTTGTCTATACATACATATGTATCAATTTTTACCAAATTTGCGTACTATTTTTTGTAGATTTTATTTTTTTTATGAACAAACGGACTGTTGGATTTTTATATCGAATGATATATGAATATCGAAAACAATATTTTCTGTGAAATAAAATAAGTTTGAAGCCAATATTTGTAATTTTTGAAAAGCTATTTGAGTCGAAAGTAAATTTTTACCAAGTTTTAGTATTGGTTTTTTTTAGGTTTTTATTTTTTGTAAAAAAACTGTCAATTCGATTTTTCACAAAATTGTATCGAATGTTGAAAACAATATTTCTTATAAGTTAAAATTAGTTAGAAGCCACTATCTCAAATTTTTGAAAAGATATTTGAGTCGAAAATCAATTTTTACCAACTTTTGTTAAATTTTTTTTAGGTTTTTATTTTTTTTTAACTGTCAATTCGATTTTTCTCAACATTTTGCAGAATGTTGAAAAAAATATTTTTTTATAAGATAAAAAAAAGTTTGAAGCCTTAATCCCAAGTTTTTGAAAAGATATTTGCGTCGAAATTCAATTTTTACCAACTATGAGTAAATTTTTTTTTAGGATTTTATTTTTTATAAAAAAAACTGTTTTTTTACTCAAAATTTTATCAGATGTCAAAAACATTATTCTTCGTTGCACAAAATTGTTTTGGAGATGAAATCATATTTTGGTCGTAAAAAAAAACCGTTAATTGGATTTTTTCCAAAAATATAATTGTTTTGTATCACGTTACAGTATGTAATATAAAATTTAATTCAAGTCTCTAGCGTCATTGGTTCATGAGATATTTAGGTTTAACCAAAATGTTCACCTTTTTTTTTAAAACTGCTATGGTAAAAAAAACACCCACGCAATTTTCTTGAGAGCCCTTTCTGCATCTTTCTGCCTTATTATCTGTATAACAAAATTTATTTGAAGTCGATATCTCTTCTGGTTCTTGAGCTATGGAGGACGAAAAAAACGTCGCGAACGTACAGACGTACGGACGTACGAACGTACGTACACACGCACGCACAGACATCTTTCTAAAAATCTTTTATTTCGACTCTAGGGACCTTGAAACGTCGAGAAATGTCAAAATTTTTAATTTGACAAATCGTACCCATTACAATAACTTCCTATGGGAAGTTAAAAACACTTCCTTTAAAATTTAACCTCGATCGAGTTAAATTAAGTATGAAACTAAGATTGAAACTAAATAATCAAGACCAAGCTACGTTATGAAAAACTGCTGCTAGTGAATTTTGATTGATATAAGATTTTTGTTGTTCATCATTTGGTTTTAACATAAGTTTCATAATTAAGTGCTGTTGTGGTTAAATCAAGACCAAGCTACGTTATGAAAAACTGCTGCTAGTGAATTTTGATTGATATAAGATTTTTGTTGTTCATCATTTGGTTTTAACATAAGTTTCATAATTAAGTGCTGTTGTGGTTAAATCCTGAGCATTGAAGCACTCTTCTACAAAACATTGCACAGTATAGTTTTAACATAACTTACGAATTCTCTTGTAGGAATTGACAAGCCTCCATTAATCTTATTTTCGAATTGATGAAATTTTATTAAATGTACCCTTGTTTCATAGTTATTTTGACACACGGACACTCTATAGATAAAAATTATGAAAACCTTCAAAATCGACAAAACAAATCATCTTATTAAACTATTCTTTACCTGGCCGAGAACTACTTTTTTGTAGAATGGCGGATATGGCATCTTCATATCTTGCACTTCGGGCGCTCGATGAAGATGTTGATGCCCCACGCCGCGCCGGCCCGATGACCGCCTGCTAAAACCAATAGGCATAGGTGCAGATGCTGATTGGGAAGAACCCAGTATATCATCCACAGCCTCCACAGCTCTCTCAAGTGTATCGTCCTGAAATATATATTTTTTTAATTTTTGACTTTTATAAATTTGTTTATTACTTACAAGTGAAAAGTTGTCCTGCGTTTTACGCAGAACAATAACATTGTTTAAAAACTCGAACTCTGCGAAATAAAAAAGATGAGTCTCATAGAGTTCTTCGTTCCCAGCACCCGAATATTGAGAACTTTCAATCTTTTTTTTCAGCAACATACGCTGAGCGCAAATTTTTTTTTTTTTTTTTTTAATGTCATTCGTTTCCCTGTTCATCTCTTGCGATATGAATATCCATGCTTTATTTTTTAAGTCAGTTCTTTTGTATAGGATACTTTTATAGTTCCACAGGCATTCCTTTTCCCTGTAGAGATTGATTTAATGCTTCGTTTCGCTTTGGGGAAGTTTCCAGTCAGCCATGAATAAAAAATTTTTTATTTATTCACGTTCACGTTAAAACGCAAAAACGTAAAATTCACGTTCGGAACACAAAAATATTGGGATGCATTTCCAACAGTTTGATTCTAATTGGGAATAATTATCAGTGGTTGGATTTCTAGCACCTTATGTATGTATTTTTTTCATATCAAAACCCTAATGCATCGATAGCATCATGTCAATCATCGGACTAATAGAACTTGACCGCTCTATTTGATGCTTTAGAATTTTTGAATGGAATAGATTTTGAGGATGTTTCAAGTCAACGGAAATAAAAATATTTTAAAAATATTTAAATAGGGGTAGCACTATATTTCTATAAGGATGAATGCCGGCAATTAAAATTTACGATTATAATACGTGCATTGATATATATCAAGACCCTGATACGTCGTTACCATAATGTCACTCATCTGACTAATAGGACTTGACCATCTATATCTATTGCTTTAGGATTTTTCCTGGATTGAGGTAATAATTGGTGTAACAAAAGCCTAATACCTCACTACCATCGTATCATTCATTTGTCTAATAGGGCTATACCTCCTTTATCTATTGCTTTGCTAGCATCATGTCAATAATATTACTAAACCCTGTCCCTTATCATTAAAATCCTGAAAAATGGTACAAGGGTTATTTTTATTGCGGGATACAAATGTACGTCAATAAGGTCAACACATTATTTTATCTATAGGGATGGATGCCGACAATTAAAGTATTCATTCATGATGATCGCAATACATAAATTTATCCAACTGCTTCCTTATTTACACCGATGATATCCCAAGTGTCAACAATATAAATTTATGATAAGGTTAACCACATGAATGAATGCGGTGAAAAACTCTATTGTTCTACTATTAGCAATCAATATGGTATAAGCATGCAATATCACCCCAAAGAAACCTTTTGCAATGTGTAATACGACATTTAGGATCATATCCTGTATATGACTACTTTCCTATCGTTAATAGCAAATGAATAAACATACAAATGTTATGATATTCCTATATTATTTTGAAGTGGTGATGTAAATTAGATGGAATGAGCAAATCTTGAATAATAACACATGCTTCTTTGTTTTTAATAATATTATATTTTATTTATATATTTTCTGGTTTTATTTTTAGGTTTACATTGAAAAATTACAAAATAATAATAATCCTTAGAAAATTCTGTTAACAACTTGGTCAAGTGGATTGTATTCAATAATTCGATCATGAAGCATGAGGCAATAAGCTGAAGTATGTAACGGTAAAAGCTGTTCCTAATCCACTAGTATGCGTTCTTATGCAACTTCATTTGATTCCTCTGAACCACAGGAATCCCAAAGACCCTCAAAGAAGGTGGACTAGGTTGTCCAGTCAGCAGAGTGCGGGTAGGCACGCTAGCGAAAGGCCATTAGACTTGCTCGTCGGTGGGGTGAGATCTTGCATCCGCCACTGGACTGCCGTATACTTCTAATCGTGCCTGAATGTATTTCCTTTTTATAAAAAAAACTATAATGCTGCTATTCTTGTCACCAAATTCACACAACCTTACCTTACCTTACATTTGGAACTATAAGATCTGCTTAGCTCCTGAGTGTGACCCTCCCACAGGTTACTACTCTAGGTAGAAACGCCATGGTTATCGCACCACTCGATAATTTATCGCGATAACCCCTAAATTAAAGTCGAAGTTAATTAACCCTGACTTTCCATTCCACCGTCTGCACTTCCCTTTAGCATCACACTTCTCTAAACCCCCTCACAAAAAACTTATTCACACGACATTATGTATGTCAATAACAGGCAAAATTTCATAAAATTTAACATGGTTTATTCAAAAATCAAAAAGGAAAAGTTATGTAATACAGGATCTTATAGTCTACATGGTATTAAATAGAAACGATATCATTTTAATAAAATACGGTTTCATCTAAAAACTATGTTCACTGTGGCGAATACGTATTATTTGTTTGCACTTAAATTTCTAATAATTCATTAAGATTAGTATAGTTTTTCAATGCCTGGTTGAAAGCTTAGGGCTAACTAATTACAAAATCGAAGGTTGAAACTAAATTCAAATTTTTTTAATGGTTTTATTTACACTACGACTAAAGTTATCAAAGTATAGTAATAAAAAAAAATTAAATCAAGAAAATCAAAAGTACTTATTTTGAAAGGTTCATTGGCCTTCCGTTAAAATTATCTCTCATGATAGTTTTGGGTAGATATGAAGAAAAACTCGTCAAAATCACTCTCACGTCGTAAATGAAACGGTCTTGCTCAATTAATTGAAAAGGGAAAAACTATGTATATTCACTCAGCATCAACTGTTACTGTTAATTATCTATTACCTGACCTTACTCAAACAAATCTCTCATATTATGATCAGTAGCAAGTGTCGGGCATTGCTCCCATTCATCCATATGATATCAAATAGTAAATAAATATAAAGAACAAATTGCTTCGGACTCACCAAAAATCTCTCCTCCAACGAAGTTGTGCGCACGACTTAGCGGTGGGGAAGTTGCGTTGATTCGGAGTTTCTTTCTAAACTCTCATACACTTTTGCTAAATTTTTAAAAAGAAATTATGTTAAGATATCATATGTATGTATAAGTGATCACAAATGAGTTGAGTTTTATACTTAACTTGAGTGATTACGACGAGTGAGCCTTATGCATGACAAATCAATTTTACTTAAAACTAAATTTCAATTAGAACTTAAATTAGTCGAACTCCGGACTGGTTGTCGTTTGTTGCTGCTGATGACGATGCGTTTTTGAGGTTAGCTTAGGTACGGTTGTTTTTATCCAGGTGAGTATTAGGCAATTATTTTACACAAAGCAGGTAAGTAAATGTAGATTATTTTTGCTAGGCTCTTATGAAGTGGCCACATGCGACCACGAGCACCTATCCTCGTGCACCCGGTCAACGACAAACAGGTTTGTTCGACGACGTCGTACTATGCGCAATGGCCAAGGAAATTTTGGTGTTGTAGTGCCTACGGTACCTTGTGGCCTCGTTTCGCTGTTTCCAAAAAGGTTGCTGGCTGGGCCAATATGCGTCGACAACGACACACGTGCCTTGGTGACAAGTTTGATTGCACCAGCCAGCAGGTGTTTTACGAACTTGCGTAAGAATGAAAAAAACACGTTCCTATGCACCAAAAGAAAAATGTTATAATAAATTAACCTCAAACTGTTATTTTTCCACCTAAAGATTACCTGTTGATATTTTATACAACCTTGGAGTGACTTCCAGAACACGAGGTGATCTTCTCAGTTCTCCTATAGGGAGCTCTCCCAAATTTTTTACTTTTCCAGCAGATTCTTCCCAAATTTGGACAGGATTTGGGTCGATTCTTAAGCTGGCTCTGATGCTGGTTAGGCGATTTTTGTACGTGTAGCGCGAGGCAACACGATGTGTGGTGGCGACGCGACGGGCCTAGACGCAGGTTGAATGTAAGAACGCTCTTCAAAACCTCCTTTAGCCTCGTCGAAAAATTTGCTGCTACAAAACGCTCCGACGACGTAGAGTGAGGAAGCTCACAAGCTCAATCTGGTTAATCCAAGTCTTCTCGAAGATGAATATTTTTGGCGTGTTGGATCAATTTTCAAATGGGTCTTCACAAGTCTGCAGCCGATGTAGAAAAGGAAGTATGTTAGCCATGCCACACTAAGCTTGGTTAGCTGGTATGATACCGAATTGAAACGATAACCATTGTTGGTTATCGAAACGTCACTCAATTGAAACATTCAGTGATCGCAATAATTTTGAAGTCGGTATATGAGGTAAACGAAACACTCAGTGGCAGAGTTCACTGCGCGAATATTGTTGTTTCAATAAAAGTGATTTTACAAAAAAAAAAATTCTGTGAGGTAGTGGCCCATACACAACTTTTACATTTCTGGTGTTCTCATAGCAGAAATGGGAAAGAAAATGCCACAAATGAGATATTGCTATAATTTCGTGGTTGATTTTTTTTTTTTTTTTTTTTTACTTTAGATGGGCTACGGACGAATGTCCTTGGCATGTACTACACCCAAGATATTGCCGTTTAAGTCGGTTAGTTCATATAGGCTGTTACCTACTAGGTTTTTAACGATAGCCAGTACAAATTTTGGACAAAGCTTGGCATTCCTATTTTTCGTAGCATCACTGAGGATGAAGTTTCTTTTGAAAACTTTTTGTCCTATCTTGTAAAGTCGACCCTTACTCCTAAGATTGTAATTTTTTTCATAAATCTTATGTGAATGCGCTAAAACGTCCTTTATTCTTTTATGAATGATATTCATCTTGGCTGATTTTGGTGTAATTGCAAACTCGGGATTATTTAGGCTTTTAAGTTTTCTAAGTAACGCATAGTCTGTTCCATGTTCAATTTTGCTCTGGCCAAAAAGAGCTTCATGAGGCGACATACCAATTGCTGAATGTATAGTAGAACGTAACGAGCTAACGATGGACACTAAGTGCAGGTCCCAATGAGTTTGGTCCTTGCCTAAATACGATCGAATCGCGGCGAGAATCGACCGGTTAACTCGTTCGCTGGCATTAGACTGTTGCGCATATGCAGCAGTTTTTATATGCTTTGTTCCGTAGCTGGTTAAGAATTTCGTAAATTCTTTGCCTACAAATTGTTTACCGTTATCGGAAAGTAAAGATTCCGGTACACCAAAGATAGAAAAAACATCGTCTTCTAAAAATCGTATCGCAGCCTCACCTGTTGCTTTTCTTAAGGCTTTGACAAGCACAAATTTAGTAAGCTGATCTAAACAAACTATGATATGGGTGTTGCCTTTTTTTGATCTTGGGTATGGACCCAAAAAGTCAACATAAACATGTTGGAACGGCCTTTCAACTACGAAGCCTTGTCCCATTGGTGGTCTGAGGATAAAGTTTGGGGCTTTGGAAGCCTTGCATATACTACAGTCTCCAACGAATGTTTTAACTTGAGCCGCCATATTAGGCCGGTAAAAACGATCGCGGAGACGATACAGCGTCTTATTTATCCCTCTATGGGATGCTTTTGGTGGCTCATGAGCCAATCTGATCAAATTATTTGTGAGCATGGATGGAATCCAGATCTTCCATACACAGTCATCCTCAATAGGATCACCTGTGCAGGGTTTCGTTTTTTTATAGACATAACCATCGGACACTCGTAGATCGGGTAACTGGTTTTTATTTGTCTCAATGGTTTGAATTAAATCTTTGTATTCATCGGACTGAAAGCCTGGGTCTGTCAGGTCTATGTGTAAAATATCAGAAGAAACTTTACAAGTTTTCAACAATTTAATTTCATCGATGCTATATATGCGCGACAGAGCGTCTGGGACCACATTTTGTGTACCTTTCCTGTGTTCTATTTCGAAAGTGAATCGTTGAAGTCTAAGACTCCACCGTGCTAATCGCCCGCTTAAATCCTTTTGGCTCATCAGCCAACGTAAACTTGCATGGTCTGTTACGATTTTGAATTCTTGTCCTTCCACGTAGGATCTAAATTTTTCGACTCCTAGAACCGCTGCTAGGCATTCTAATTCCGTGATGCTGTAGTTACGTTGTGCTGATGTTAGCTTGTGAGAAAAATAATAGATTGGCCTCTCGACTCCATCTTCATCTTCCTGACACAAGACACTTCCTACTCCGGTAGTTGACGCATCGCATAGAATCTTAAAAGGTTTTTGAAAATCTGGGTTTACTAATATTGGTGCTGATGTTAGGGCCTGTTTGAGTTCCTCAAATGCTTTTAAGGCTTCTGGTGTAAAACTAAAAGATTTACTCTTTTTAAGCGTATCTGAGAGCGGAGAAGCAAGCGACGAATAGTTGCTGACAAATCGCCTGTACCACCCAGATAAGCCCAAAAATCGTCTAACCTGTTTCGCGGTTTTTGGAATGGGAAAATCCCTAATGGCAGATACCTTATCCGGATCTGTCTGGATACATCCACCCCCAATAATAAAACCTAAGAATTTTAGTTCTCTCAAACAAAATTTGGATTTAGTTAAGTTTATAGTTAGTCCGGCGTTTTTCAACAGCGTTGCAAGCTTAGTTAAAACTGTCATATGCTCCTCAAAGGTCGACGATACTACCAACAGATCATCCAGATAAACGTAGATATGTTGTCTCAATTCATGTGGCACCACTTTGTCCATGAGTCTACAAAGCCTTTGTGCAGCGTTGCAGAGTCCAAAGGGCATAACCGTGAATTGATATAAGGGTCTGCCAGGCACGGTAAACGCGGTCTTTTCCCTTGATGTTTTTTCCAGCGGTATTTGCCAGAACGCATCCTTTAAATCCACTGTGGATATAAAGTGCGTGTCTGTCTGGCGACTAAGCAGGCCATCGACATGATGAAGCGGATAGGCATCCTTCTTCGTTACTTGGTTTACTTTTCTTGAGTCGAGGCATAGCCGATTTTTCCCAGGCTTTTGGACCAAGACCATAGGAGAGCTCCAGGAACTTTGGCTCTCTTCGATGACTCCTAAGGCGATCATCCTATCCAACTCCTCGTATATCTTAGCCTGTACCGCTGGAGAAACCGGGTAAAAACGTTGTTTCACGGGCTCAGCATCACCTGTGTTTATTGTGTGTTCCTCAAGCATTGTTTTTCCAAGCCCCAATTTATCTGTGGATGGAAACAAGCTTATAACATCTTGAAGTTTTCTTGTTTGATCTGCCGATAGCTCGTGAGCGTTTGAATCGCGAAAACTATCGAACGAAGAGATTTCTGAAATAACCTGCGGTGCGATTTCAAATGATCGCCAGAAGTTCACCCCTAAATATAAGGGTTGTTCTAACGAGGGAACTAAATATAGTAAAATTTGTTTTGAAATTCCTTTATATGTTATGAGTGTGGAAAGTTCACCAATGATGGGTTGGTTCTGACCACTAGCCGTTTTTACTCTTGCATTGAAGGACTTAAAAGACACATCTACTGTTTTAACAAGGTCCAAACATCCGGCCCCTAAACAGCTAATACTAGCTCCGCTGTCTAGTAAGCCTAGCATTTTTTTGCCGAAAATAGTAACTCCTGCGTAAGGTCTTGGGTCATCAGAATTACCCAGTTTGGTAGCCGATATAGCTTCATATATTTTCCGCTTTTCTCTGAACCTATCCCTGAGTTTGAGTACCCTTCTTGAAGGCGTATTAAATATGCGATCACGAGCTTCATAATATTTTTTTAAACGTTCATGTAAGGTAGGTGGCTTTTGATCTTTTTTCGGTGATGTTTCTTCTTTCTTGACATTGAATTCTTCAGTTTGTCTTTTAAGGATTTCGACTTTAGAATGTGAATCTAAGCTACGGCTATTATTATTGGTTAAATCTGGTGGGTTTGAAAAATCTGATGGGTTTTTAATGGCGAGTGTGTTTGAGCTATTTGAAATTTCTACAAGGGTTTTTGTTCCGGATTCGATTGCGGTGGACAAAACTCCCCGGTCGATTTGTCCTGGTTCCGGTTTCCCGAACACTTTGGACATTTAACTGACGTAGTGTTTTGCATCCCACAATCATAACAGAACAACTGCCTTTGTTCAATAGGACACCGTTTATATGAATGGCAATTCCAACAAAAGAATAAAATTGTCTTTCTTGGATGTGCAAACGCCTCTACAGTTTCTTCAGCTTGAAAGTCTTCACCTGGTACATCTATCTCATTGATTTTTGGCTTTGTTTGGATGTTTGTGAGCGGAAACGTTCTACCTCGCAAGCTTTCGTACTGGTTAATGCGTTTCTCGATAGTACGACAAACATAAACCAATTCCGCCAAACATTTTGTCGGGAATGTAATTAATAGTTCTCCAGTTTTTCTCTTGACATTCTGCTTAATTAGATCTATCAGCTCTTGAGCTGTTTTTGGCCTTTGCATTCTAGAATTTAATTTCATTATATCCAGATAAAATTCATCGAAAGTTTCTGTTTGACCCTGGCGTCGATCAAACATCTTTCGCGATATTTCTGTATCTGTTTCCAATCTTTTATATTGCTGTAAGAGCGCAAGTTCTAAATGTCGCCAGGTTGCCCCAGGATTGGCCTTAAGGTAAATCCACAACCAGGTTTCTACTTCACCTGCGACAAAAATCTGAAAATGAAGGAATATGCCATCCCATGAAACCTTATAACAGACCTTAAGACGATTAAGACGAAAAAGGAAATCTTCGATTGACATCTTCTGATTGTCAAATTTCAGACCCCATTTCTTAAAATCGACAGGTCGAGTCCATGTTGGATTCGATCCTTGATTACTTGAACCTGCTCCATTTAAATTCAAATTATCGAGTTGATTCATGAAATTTCGAAAATTTTCGCTGGAATGAAAATTGTCTATGTCTTGTCGTGTACTTTCAGGCGCTTCGCTTAAAAGAATATTTTGATTTTGATTCGGGTTTAGATTTTGATTCTGGCTTAAGTTTTGGTTCGTGTTTTGGTTTTGGTCAGGGTTTAGGTTTTGGTTAATGTCTTCTCCATTTTGATTTGGAAGCTGATTATCGCTTAGAGTGCTATGATGATCTAAAGGTAATTGAATATTATGATCATCCGTGACACCATGTCCTGGTATACTCATAGCTCTAAGCTCTTCTCGAATAGTCCTACTTATTTGTTGGTTTATTTTTAATCTTTCGGCTTCATATTCTTCATGACGTGTTTTAAGATCTTCAGCCCTAGTTAACCCTATCGCAGCAATAACTATGTTCTGGATGTAACGCTTGAGGTTTTCGTCTTGAGAAAGGTTTACTTGACGTGAACCTGACGGTGACTGATCACCCGTGTCCTGTACACCATTATTGTTACCATTATTATTACTAGACCCATTATGTTCATCGTTTGCATCATTAGATTTTTTTTGACTGCGCGTTCCGCTTTGCTGTTTTGGTGGCATTTTTGAAACAATGTATTCTCATACGAAGGTGCTCTAATACAAAAAAATGTTTGGGGTTCAAAGTTCACTTCCCTTAGAAAATAATAAAAAGGATTAATCTCCTCCAGAAAAAAAAATTGTTTAAAATAATTCAAAAATATGTATCTGTCTTCTATGTCATCAACGGTAAGCCTAGAAAAGTGGAAGCTTTCGGAAAGCTAGACGGTGAAAAATTATAAACTAAGTTAGGAAAAGGTTGTTGGTTTGTTATACCCATTTGTCGTTGATTATCAATGAATCTATCTTTCCTAAGCGCTGCAAAGAGAAAAGCGGATTTCTTACTCATTCTCGATGGTCGCCTAGCGAAAACATAACTCAAAGAGAAATCGACGATTTATAATTTAAGTTGCAAAATAAATTAGTGACTCTGCAAGCATTTGATTAGTTTCTTATTCTTTGGGACAATTTTGTATATGTTTCAAAATAGCCTCATGTCAATTCTAAAAATTTAGCTGGAACATAACTCGGGCGCAACAGACGGAGAAGTGGTCTACTGAGACCGATATCTCCCGGTCGTCCGATGAAATCCTCCAAGCCAATGCCAAACCGTAAATAAGAATTCTACTCTGGATCCAATGCGAAACTGATAAAAGTGTACTGAATATCAACATGACATTTCAGGTCACTGAATCAAGATAAGAATAACTTTATAGTTCAATAAACTTTCGTAGAAAATGCTACTAGGAGATTTGTTAAAGACCAATTATCCTGGACAAAATTCTACTTGTTTAAAAACAAAACTCTAAAATTGCTAATAAAAATTCGAGATGAAAAAGGTTTGAGCTTAAATCTCAAAAATCTGAATGGGCTAAAGTAATTTAAAAAAAATTAAAAATTTGAGAAGTTTTGAAAACGTCTAAATAAACTACAAAATTTAGGCCCCACGTTGGGCGCCACCTGTGTAACGGTAAAAGCTGTTCCTAATCCACTAGTATGCGTTCTTATGCAACTTCATTTGATTCCTCTGAACCACAGGAATCCCAAAGACCCTCAAAGAAGGTGGACTAGGTTGTCCAGTCAGCAGAGTGCGGGTAGGCACGCTAGCGAAAGGCCATTAGACTTGCTCGTCGGTGGGGTGAGATCTTGCATCCGCCACTGGACTGCCGTATACTTCTAATCGTGCCTGAATGTATTTCCTTTTTATAAAAAAAACTATAATGCTGCTATTCTTGTCACCAAATTCACACAACCTTACCTTACCTTACATTTGGAACTATAAGATCTGCTTAGCTCCTGAGTGTGACCCTCCCACAGGTTACTACTCTAGGTAGAAACACCATGGTTATCGCACCACTCGATAATTTATCGCGATAACCCCTAAATTAAAGTCGAAGTTAATTAACCCTGACTTTCCATTCCACCGTCTGCACTTCCCTTTAGCATCACACTTCTCTAAACCCCTCACAAAAAACTTATTCACACGACATTATGTATGTCAATAACAGGCAAAATTTCATAAAATTTAACATGGTTTATTCAAAAATCAAAAAGGAAAAGTTATGTAATACAGGATCTTATAGTCTACATGGTATTAAATAGAAACGATATCATTTTAATAAAATACGGTTTCATCTAAAAACTATGTTCACTGTGGCGAATACGTATTATTTGTTTGCACTTAAATTTCTAATAATTCATTAAGATTAGTATAGTTTTTCAATGCCTGGTTGAAAGCTTAGGGCTAACTAATTACAAAATCGAAGGTTGAAACTAAATTCAAATTCTTTTAATGGTTTTATTTACACTACGACCAAAGTTATCAAAGTATAGTAATAAAAAAAAATTAAATCAAGAAAATCAAAAGTACTTATTTTGAAAGGTTCATTGGCCTTCCGTTAAAATTATCTCTCATGATAGTTTTGGGTAGATATGAAGAAAAACTCGTCAAAATCACTCTCACGTCGTAAATGAAACGGTCTTGCTCAATTAATTGAAAAGGGAAAAACTATGTATATTCACTCAGCATCAACTGTTACTGTTAATTATCTATTACCTGACCTTACTCAAACAAATCTCTCATATTATGATCAGTAGCAAGTGTCGGGCATTGCTCCCATTCATCCATATGATATCAAATAGTAAATAAATATAAAGAACAAATTGCTTCGGACTCACCAAAAATCTCTCCTCCAACGAAGTTGTGCGCACGACTTAGCGGTGGGGAAGTTGCGTTGATTCGGAGTTTCTTTCTAAACTCTCATACACTTTTGCTAAATTTTTAAAAAGAAATTATGTTAAGATGTCATATGTATGTATAAGTGATCACAAATGAGTTGAGTTTTATACTTAACTTGAGTGATTAGAGTGATTACGACGAGTGAGCCTTATGCATGACAAATCAATTTTACTTAAAACTAAATTTCAATTAGAACTTAAATTAGTCGAACTCCGGACTGGTTGTCGTTTGTTGCTGCTGATGACGATGCGTTTTTGAGGTTAGCTTAGGTACGGTTGTTTTTATCCAGGTGAGTATTAGGCAATTATTTTACACAAAGCAGGTAAGTAAATGTAGATTATTTTTGCTAGGCTCTTATGAAGTGGCCACATGCGACCACGAGCACCTATCCTCGTGCACCCGGTCAACGACAAACAGGTTTGTTCGACGACGTCGTACTATGCGCAATGGCCAAGGAAATTTTGGTGTTGTAGTGCCTACGGTACCTTGTGGCCTCGTTTCGCTGTTTCCAAAAAGGTTGCTGGCTGGGCCAATATGCATCGACAACGACACACGTGCCTTGGTGACAAGTTTGATTGCACCAGCCAGCAGGTGTTTTACGAACTTGCGTAAGAATGAAAAAAACACGTTCCTATGCACCAAAAGAAAAATGTTATAATAAATTAACCTCAAACTGTTATTTTTCCACCTAAAGATTACCTGTTGATATTTTATACAACCTTGGAGTGACTTCCAGAACACGAGGTGATCTCCTCAGTTCTCCTATAGGGAGCTCTCCCAAATTTTTTACTTTTCCAGCAGATTCTTCCCAAATTTGGACAGGATTTGGGTCGATTCTTAAGCTGGCTCTGATGCTGGTTAGGCGATTTTTGTACGTGTAGCGCGAGGCAACACGATGTGTGGTGGCGACGCGACGGGCCTAGACGCAGGTTGAATGTAAGAACGCTCTTCAAAACCTCCTTTAGCCTCGTCGAAAAATTTGCTGCTACAAAACGCTCCGACGACGTAGAGTGAGGAAGCTCACAAGCTCAATCTGGTTAATCCAAGTCTTCTCGAAGATGAATATTTTTGGCGTGTTGGATCAATTTTCAAATGGGTCTTCACAAGTCTGCAGCCGATGTAGAAAAGGAAGTATGTTAGCCATGCCACACTAAGCTTGGTTAGCTGGTATGATACCGAATTGAAACGATAACCATTGTTGGTTATCGAAACGTCACTCAATTGAAACATTCAGTGATCGCAATAATTTTGAAGTCGGTATATGAGGTAAACGAAACACTCAGTGGCAGAGTTCACTGCGCGAATATTGTTGTTTCAATAAAAGTGATTTTACAAAAAAAAAAATTCTGTGAGGTAGTGGCCCATACAAGTATTTGCAGAAATGTTTTTTAATGTTCTCATCTCCAAGCGCATATCGATAGGTCCTGTTTTCAAAGTCTCATTTTGATGTCTGCAGTCTATCGGGTGATTTTTTAAGAGCTTGAGAACTTTTTTTAAAAAAAAAAACGCATAAAATTTGCAAAATCTCATCGATTCTTTATTTGAAACGTTAGATTGGTCCATGACATTTACTTTTTGAAGATAATTTCATTTAAAAGTTGACCGCGGCTGCGTCTTAGGTGGTCCATTCGGAAAGTCCAATTTTGGGTAACTTTTTCGAGCATTTCGGCCGGAATAGCCCGAATTTCTTCGGAAATGTTGGCTTCCAAAGCTGGAATAGTTGCTGGCTTATTTGTGTAGACTTTAGACTTGACGTAGCCCCACAAAAAATAGTCTAAAGGCGTCAAATCGCATGATCTTGGTGGCCAACTTACCGGTCCATTCCTTGAGATGAATTGTTCTCCGAAGTTTTCCCTCAAAATGGCCATAGAATCGCGAGCTGTGTGGCATGTAGCGCCATCTTGTTGAAACCACATGTCAACCAAGTTCAGTTCTTCCATTTTTGGCAACAAAAAGTTTGTTGGCATTGAACGATAGCGATCGCCATTCACCGTAACGTTGCGTCCAACAGCATCTTTGAAAAAATACGGTCCAATGATTCCACCAGCGTACAAACCACACCAAACAGTGCATTTTTCGGGATGCATGTGCAGTTCTTGAACGGCTTCTGGTTGCTCTTCACTCCAAATGCGGCAATTTCGCTTATTTAAGTAGCCATTCAACCAGAAATGAGCCTCATCGCTGTAGACCATAAATCGGACGTAAAGCGCGAAACACATTTCGAACCGAACACTGATTTTGGTAATAAAATTCAATGATTTGCAAGCGTTGCTCGTTAGTAAGTCTATTCTCATGATGAAATGTCAAAGCATACTGAGCATCTTTCTCTTTGACACCATGTCTGAAATCCCGCGTGATCTGTCAAATACTAATGCATGAAAATCCTAACCTCAAAAAAATCACCCATTATAACAAAAATTGAAGCACGGGATTTAAATAGACCCCAAGAAATCAAAGGTTCAGTGTTGGTTTTATTGTAGTAAGTTCTTTGAAAATCCGTATACATTTTGTAGAACAAGCTATATCTATTTCTTTCGAAAGAAATATTCAGATCTTCATGAGGATATACATCAGAGTTTAGATACACTTTTAAGTCTGTTAGATTACAATGATCAAACGTTGTAGGATCAGCAGCCAGATTTTTATTTTTCCCAGTTTGTAGTGCAAATACAATGTATCGAGGTTTTTCTATTTGCGTTGTTGTTTTAACGTTCCAGATGTGATGGTCAGAGCTTGATAACATGGGATACTCATAGAGATCCCAGTTTCGGAAAGCAATTTTCATAAAACTATTTGCATTTATAGATTTATATAGATTTAATTTCATCAAATCTGATAAAGTCACGTGTGGTACTCTCCACTGTACCTTATGTAGTTTTACTTGTACATTTTCATCAGTTGGGGAGATTATAGCGTTTTCATCCATCCTAGAACGAGTGAGAATAAGATCATGACGAGCATTGGGAATAATTTTTTTATAATCTTCGGCAAAACCCAAAAGCTTATTCAATGGAATGCAGTAGTTAAAATGAAATGGGTTCAAATAAATAACTGAATCAGGAGACCATGAAGCATTTAAAAGCATATCACTCTCATTTTTTGTCAACGATTAATAGTTTTTGATTGTTGTTGTTCTTTTCCATCTGTCCTCGATAGTGATCCTTCAACATATAGAAAACTTTCCGAAGGAAGAACATTAAGATTTTGGTGTTGTATGCAAATCTGAACGATGTAATTTTTTTCAAAATTGTTTTGATATGGTGAGTAAGTATGATATTCATATTTAGAAACAATTTCATAGATTTCGGGCTCTTGGAAAATGTTCAACATATTGTTATATTTTGTTTTTGATTTTCAATATTTTATTATATACTCCAATGAGAGTAAAAAATCTGTGTTACCGCGGCTGAGTTCGAAGCTTGATTGAGTAATGAATTATTTTCGGCGTTGTTTTTATATGTGATTGTGGTAATTATATTTTCATATACAGTCATGGCTGCGGTTGTAAATGTAATCGAGCCGTTAATGTCTCTCCTCTAAAATTTATAACTTTTCCGTCTTGATCTATGAACTTTAAACACAACGATGTTATTCGTCTGACGTTCACGGGTAAATAAATGACATTTTTCGGAACTTCTATGATTTTATAGCCTGGACTTACTTTAACAGCAAATTCATGTAAAATATGAGCAGGTTGATTGTTAATATACGTTCATATTATAGATGGAACGTATATTAACAATACACATACATTCAATGCGTATGGCATTAACTCTATTTATATCGACGAAGAGATCTGATTCATATTGCCTATTTGCCTTCAGCAGCTTCTTACTAAATCCTAAAAGAGATCTAATTGAATTCGGTTTAGAGAAGTCAATATCTTCCGAGCTGAAAATTTCACATTTTAGAGTGTTTATATTGGCCTTGATTTTAAATTCACTTTTTTTAAATTTTTTTTTTTGTTAATATCATTAAGTTTTGTTTGTATTAAATTATTTATATCTTCTATCTCATACGAACCAATAGGAAGCGAGATAACTTTATCGCCCACATGTATTAAATTATTAAATTCATCTACATTTGGTATAGAGTTATATGTTTGAAAATCTATAAGCCCGCAAACATAATTAGATTTCAGTACAATTGGTGGAAAATATTCTGCATTGAGACTTGATTCATTACCACTTAATGTTAATGTTAGCGACATCCTGGTTAAAAGAAAAATGAGACAGTTTTGATGTGTTCACATGGTTTTATTCATTTTTTATTTAAACTTTTGAAAACATTTCAACATTGGTCTATTAAAAATCTTAAGCATAAATGTCCACATATAAATGTATCAAAATCTTGTTCTCGAATATAATATTATAATTTATTTGATTCCAAAGATAGTCTATTACTTCAGTTGGTGGTCTTAAATTACCAAAACTATCAAAATACTTTATAATATTATATTTTTTATTTCTAATATATGTATGCTACCCAATGAGTACCCATACGAGCTTCACTATCCAAATTTATAACGCCACACTCTTGATCCATAGAGGTTTTTGGTAATGAGTCTCGCATAAAAACTCCTCTAAAGTGCTTGAGATGTTTCTTTCCAAACCGTAGAATATCATGATTATTTAAGGGTCTCTTAGGCAGAAAATCAATCAGTTTTTTGTATTAGGTGTGTTTAGAAATAAACCAAGACCATTTTTATATGGTTTCAAGTATAACCCCTCCCCTTGAATAGCGACTGCCTCCATAGCCTTATTATGTCGTTTGTTTTCTTTAAAAGCTCTTTTAGCAACATGAACGTCATTGAGTGCTTTTGCAACTCCGGCAACTCCACCTGTTAAAGATCCAACAGCTGATAAACCAGCTAGAATAGGAGCTAGAAATGGAAGAAAACCACCTCTCTTTGGAAGTGGGATTATTCTTGGAGTTTGTATATTTAGTTTTTTTTTTATTTTTAAAAACATCTTTTGCAGCTTTCAGAGCAATATTTGCCATAGATGTTGTACCACAACAATTGATCTTACTTTTAATAGCATTTCTTGCTTCAGTTATGGCCTTTTTAAAAATATTTTTCTTACAAGGCTGCTTCTTTTGTTTACTAGCTCGGGTAGTTTTTTTTTTTATTCTCTTTATTACCCATACCGAACTTTGTTTTCGCCTTCATCATGTTGGTGACCAAAAGGCTGCTCAACTTTTTAGACGTTGAAGAGTCGTTTGCTTTAAATCGTTTCCACGCTTGCTCAGTTAGAATTTTATCAGCAACGTGTCGATCTGGGACAGAGCTACTCTTAGAATATGCAATATCATGCAAACGACAAGCCTCATCCAGTTGATTAATCCCCTTATCTCCTCTGCGTAATCGTTTTTCCAATTTAGTTCCGGGGCCACAATAATTATATGAAGGAAGATGTAGCTCAAATGGCAATTTGTCTATAACCGTATTCAAAAGCCCCTTTCCTTCAATTGATTTTCTTTTATTATGAGTATGATTTCGAACGTTGTGCTCAATCATATTATAATTTTTGTACCTTCCTACTTGGAGGTTGAAACATATATGAATATAATCATATAAAAATGCTATGTTTTATTGTAAAAGCTATCAGTCGGCATTATGCGCTTCGTAAAGCAGTCAGAAGTTATTAAAGTAAAAAACTTTGATTCCAAAGTCAAAATAAAAAAAAAAACATGGTGAGGTGTATATGATATGAGTTAGTATAATGCCCCTAGGTATTTTAAGCGTACCACGCTATCAGTATTTAAAGCGTACTACGCGGAATTGAAAAGGCGATTACTCGCCACCCGACGCCGTACTGCTTTCTGAGACTAGATTAGCCTCAAGGCATCGGCCATTATTCCAAAACTATTCTCTATTTCGAATGGACAAAGACACTTCGACTAAAACTGGCACTGCCATTTTAGTTAACTCTTCCTTTCACTGTCGTAAAGTCATCCTTCCCGGTTTAACCACCTTTGAAGTAACTTGCGTAGTCCTCACTTTGGACAACAATGAGAACATTCTCCATGTGTCACTCTTCAATAGAAAAACCATTCAAAATTTATAATCGTTGGCGATTTTAATGCTCGCCACCAGTTATGGCTCGATACTCAAAACAACAATCAAGGAGCAGCTATTTCAGAGTGGCTCATCTCTAACTCCCACATTCACTTCTTTGAGATAATATCTCAACCAACTCCAACATTCCCTCGAACGCCTTCGACTCTCGATTTCTTCATTTGCTCACCCAACATCATTTGTGGGATTCCCTCATTTGAGAATTTCGCTTGCACAGCGATTGTTTCAGACTCCGACCATTTAGCTGTCAAGCTTGTTATCCGTCCTCTATCAGAAATTAATATCCTAGCTACCACAACTCCAGATTTTGATGTGTAACATCTATAGGATCACTTGTAAACCGAAAATTTCCGTGGCGACGGGTCTATATACATATATATAATTATATACATATATATTAATTTAATATATATATTAAAAAATATATATTAATTTAATATATATATTAAAAAATATATATTAATTTAATATATACATACATATATCATCATCATCATCATCATCGTCATCATCATCATCATCATCGTCATCATCATCATCATCATCATCATCATCATCATCATCATCATCATCATCATCATCATCATCATCATCATCATCATCATCATCATCATCATCATCATCATCATCATCATCATCATCATCATCATCATCATCATCATCATCATCATCATCATCATCATCATCATCATCATCATCATCATCATCATCATCATCATCATCATCATCATCATCATCATCATCATCATCATCATCATCATCATCATCATCATCATCATCATCATCATCATCATCATCATCATCATCATCATCATCATCATCATCATCATCATCATCATCATCATCATCATCATCATCATCATCATCATCATCATCATCATCATCATCATCATCATCATCATCATCATCATCATCATCATCATCATCATCATCATCATCATCATCATCATCATCATCATCATCATCATCATCATCATCATCATCATCATCATCATCATCATCATCATCATCATCATCATCATCATCATCATCATCATCATCATCATCATCATCATCATCATCATCATCATCATCATCATCATCATCATCATCATCATCATCATCATCATCATCATCATCATCATCATCATCATCATCATCATCATCATCATCATCATCATCATCATCATCATCATCATCATCATCATCATCATCATCATCATCATCATCATCATCATCATCATCATCATCATCATCATCATCATCATCATCATCATCATCATCATCATCATCATCATCATCATCATCATCATCATCATCATCATCATCATCATCATCATCATCATCATCATCATCATCATCATCATCATCATCATCATCATCATCATCATCATCATCATCATCATCATCATCATCATCATCATCATCATCATCATCATCATCATCATCATCATCATCATCATCATCATCATCATCATCATCATCATCATCATCATCATCATCATCATCATCATCATCATCATCATCATCATCATCATCATCATCATCATCATCATCATCATCATCATCATCATCATCATCATCATCATCATCATCATCATCATCATCATCATCATCATCATCATCATCATCATCATCATCATCATCATCATCATCATCATCATCATCATCATCATCATCATCATCATCATCATCATCATCATCATCATCATCATCATCATCATCATCATCATCATCATCATCATCATCATCATCATCATCATCATCATCATCATCATCATCATCATCATCATCATCATCATCATCATCATCATCATCATCATCATCATCATCATCATCATCATCATCATCATCATCATCATCATCATCATCATCATCATCATCATCATCATCATCATCATCATCATCATCATCATCATCATCATCATCATCATCATCATCATCATCATCATCATCATCATCATCATCATCATCATCATCATCATCATCATCATCATCATCATCATCATCATCATCATCATCATCATCATCATCATCATCATCATCATCATCATCATCATCATCATCATCATCATCATCATCATCATCATCATCATCATCATCATCATCATCATCATCATCATCATCATCATCATCATCATCATCATCATCATCAT